>BGPR01000094.1:110658-175316 GCA_013235015.1 Araneus ventricosus | reverse complement strand
GTTAATGTCCCGTTTCGAAGTATAACACGAGGACTATTTTGAAACAAAACCTCACCATTTGAACTGTTACCATCGTCTCCAACTTTACACACTGATAAGTAAAGTGGATAAAGGGTGCGGTCCACTCTGGGCGGCACTTTGAAAGGGGCGGCAAAATCAAGTATACAGGAAAATGATCTTATAACTAAGAAAGAACAACGGCAACTAGGCTCAATCATTGTGTACGTAAAATCGTATTTTTCGTCTTTTGTCGGTAATTTGCTGATATGGTAAAGACTTTGGGTGGACGCGTGATTTCGCAACCTATCTGCAGAGATCGAGGACGTAAAAAGACGAATTAAGTTACTAATAAAACGTTTTCCCCCTCGAATTTATTACTTTAAATTTAAGGTTTACGTGCTCTATGTAGCTTGTAACGGAATGGCGGTATGCTGAAAGTTCGCCCCGGGCGGCAAAAGTTGCAACTGCATACTATACCAACGGGAGGGCGTTTGACCCAAAGAGATTAACACCCTGACTCCTAAGCCGGCCGTAACCGGCCATGCAATTTCTATACTAGTGGGGCAGATTTCGGCCGGTTGCTGTTTCGAAAGGGGAGAGAAGGCAGTTGAGCGAGTGGTCATTAAAGGGACCCTTCGGAGAGAGATGAAAGGTCTGTCATTCATATCTCCCACCACTCTTAGTGAGGGGAAGGGGTCGGACGAATCCATTCCACAGATCAATTAGTAAGCAAACCTCCGTATACAACTGTACTCAGATTTTGAGAACTCTTAATAGTTAGAGGGATGCACTAAAATCCGTACACATTGGATATTCGGTGTCATCGAATCTTGAGCCCACGACCCTCCAGTACTGATACCGAGACTCTACCTTTAGGCCACCGTGGTCCTATTTTTATTTAAGGCGGCCCGGGACCTTCAAAATCATTTTTTTTAAATTGTCAACTAATCAATTTGAAATCTTGTAGACATTAATAGGACTACTTTACAAGACAACACACAAAATGTCACTGCATTATATTTATTTATTTCCGAGTTATGGGTATAAATAATAATTTAATAATTAATAATATAATAATAATTTAATAATTAATAATATAATAATAATTTAATAATTAATAATATAATAATTTAATAATTAATAATATAATAATTTAATAATTAATAATTTTTAATAACAATTAATGTCCTTGATGATAAAAGTTCTAGGCGGTTCAATTTTTGTTAAAATTTCATTACATTTTATATAAGTATAAAAGCACATATGGAGAAGATGTTTTGGAATTCATATAGAAATTATTTTGTTATTAAACTGTAAATATTTTCTTCCACATCAAATATTGGGCATATTTTTTTCCAAAATTAATAGTCTCCAGTTATTATACGAGTCCGTTTTTAAATTCCTTTCTTAAACACAAAAATTAGTCCCAATTTTTGTTTGAAAAGGCTTAGAGTAACTAATAATAAAAATTTGAGTGACTCAGAGCAATTTTGGCGCACCTGGACAATTTATCATAAAGGCCATTAATTGTTATTAAAAATTACATTTATACCCATAACTCATAAATAAATATATTGCAGTGAAATTTTGTGTGTTTTCTTATATTGTGCTCTTATTAATGCCTGCAAAATGTCAAATTGATTAGTTGAAAATTTAAAAAAAAAATGATTTTGAATGTCCCTGGTCGCCTTAATGGGAATCTAGATTTTTTTTATCTACAAACAATCAAGTAATTAACAAGTGAAAACAATGGTTTGGAAATACGTTAGCAATATCTTTATAAAGAGAAAGCGAAAATGATTAATGTCTTAAAAATTTTGATGAGAAAAATAATTAAAACCATTATTAACAAAATCAAATCATGGGATAGGGTCCATTCATGCTTAACGTAGTGCATATTAAGCCCGTCTCGCTGATTTTGGAATATGTTGCATTTCTCATAGCACGGAAAAGGGCATGACGTCATAGCACAGAATAAGGCAATCTGCAGTTAAATAGAATGCAAGATGACGTCACTTCAGTTGATCCGATTGGATATTTCATAAATTATTCATCTGAGGAAGATAAACAATGCATTTGAAAATTTGCTTCCTTAGACTAAATGGGATCATTTTTTACTAAAATGTGCTTTTTATACTTAAATTTATTAGATTAACGTTCCGTTCAGAAAATACGCGAAGAGTATCTGGGACAGATATTGTTATTTTGAACCGTTCTCAGGAAACAATGACGTCACACGAACACCAATCCACTGTCAGAACGTTCACATCACACCAAGGGGTCTATTCTGGTACCCCCTGGTTGGGTTGGGTTCGGTCGTTAACAACGGAACCCAACCCAACCAGGGGTACCAGAATAGACCCCCAAGTATCATCAGAATTTACTTTACGCCACTCATTCCCACTTAGTGTCGGAACGGCCGTCATATTGCTTCGAAACCGAATTTAGTCTAACAGATCAACCAATCGCACCAACACGTAAACACTTTTTACTCGCTATCTAGTTTTGAGTGCAATAGTCCAGAAAACACAGCGAATTTCAGCTGTCTGCGGTTTTCAACGAGAAAGGAGACTATCATTGGACTACAGTTTCTCTGAAGATTTCTGAGCATTAAATCAACGGCAGGATATGGCTTCGAAACAGGAGGAACCGAGTTCGATACCCGATTTCACCTATGATCCGCCATGTATTCGGGCCTGGTGCACGTTAAATCCATACGTGTCGAGAGTCCTTCGTTCATGTGGTGCGGAAATTTAGACAAGGGAAGATGTTTCAGGTATAGTCCTTGTCATCACCAAATCAAGTATTAAAATGTATAACCACCAGTTTTGGCATTTACTAATTACTCTTAACAGAAGGAATGCATTATTCACAATTAAAATTGGTATAATTCACGTGCATTTTATATGATCCGATCAAAGGAAGTCGACGATTTTAATAATATCTTGAACAACTTTATTAAATTTTGCTGAAAGACATGTACAAAAACGCAAATGAACAACTGACATTTTTCTGTTAAAAAGGCTTTTTTCATAAAATTATTTTCCCTAAAAATAAAATTATCCTGATTAAAAATCCAGTGAGATTCTTTTTTACTTTCATTTGCACACATTAAAAGTTTTCAAATCCAAAACCTTCCAAAATGTTTATATCCCTTTTGGCTGTAGTTTAACAACTAAAGTGGTTGATAAATTCGTTAGACATCTTGAACTAGCGGAATAAATTGATGTGACCTTAAATATTTCAACTGTCGAACTGACTTAAAAGTACATGGTCTTTCAATGGCTATTTATAAATTCAAAAACCAGTAATTTATTTAAAAATGAAAACAAAAAAATAACGAACGTTGTGCATCCTGTTCAAAAGGGATTTACATGCTCTGATTATAACAGCTTCTTTCATGCTTTTCTTTTTCAACAATTTGATTAATTGATTTACTTTTCTGCTCAATCCCCTATCTTTTCGTTTCCATAAACGTTTTGCAAGCATTTGTACACATTGTAGTTACGATCTTCTTGATGTTTCAAGAAATGATTTGTTACATTACTTCCTAAAATAATACAGATTATAATTCTAAACGCTTTAGTTTTGTGTATGAAATAGTCGCATTTTTTAAGCAGAAAACTGGTTATACAAGATAAATAAATCACTTGTCCTTGACATAGATGCGCCTCACCTACTAATGAGGGGATTCAAACAGGTGGTGGAAACATTACATTTCAGTATCTTCCTAAGTAACTTTAAGATATTTACAAGCCATGTAATAAATTTCCCGAGCTCTTAGATGAGAAAAAATTTCACCCCACAGCGAATGAAGGTTTTCTCGATGCTTAGGTACAAAGGTCATCTTCAACAAGTGTTCAGACTTTCTGACATCCCCGCAGTTCGTCAGAAAACCCAAACTACCGATGCCGTTGGAAACAGTATGGGGTAACATTTACACAAGGATTCTCTACGACTTGCTGTTCAAACGAAGGTTACACATTAAGCTGATCGAAATATGTTCTAGAACGTTGAATAACAGTATGATTAGTATCATAAGCTGAATAAAAGGAATTTTCACACTTTCATTAATGCACTACAAAATTCAATATTTTTTTAATTTGAATTGTTTTTTACTTTTTAGTCTTTAAGGAGAGTTGGAACCCTAAGTCCGTTAACCCTAACCCTGTTACTTCGATGTACCTTTTCTCCAAGATGAATGAAAACGGTAGCCCCTTTCCAAAACAGGAGGGGTTATCTTATTAGAAAGGGAAAAAAAGCGACTCTTAAGGGATTAAAGAGTTTACATTTTAGAAATAAATATCCTTTAAGGGGAGTTGGAACCCTAAGTCCGTTAACCCTAACCCTGTTACTTCGATGTACCTTTTCTCAAAATCTGTTATAGATTCATATTTGAAATTTTTTATACAAGTAAACTACATCTTTCTCATTATATTAAAATGATTTTTTAACAATTCAAAAATTTATTTTTTACAAATTTTTTTGTGTCGGAACAAAAAATGTGAAATTGGCAATTTCGATGTACCTTTTCTCAAAATCTGTTATAAATACATGATTGAAATTTCTTATACAAGCATAGTGCATCTTTCTCATTATACTGAAATGAGCTTTTGGTTAATTTTCAATTTTTTATAAATTTACAAAATATTTAATTAGACAGTGAAATTTTACCCTATTTTGACACATAAAAAATTGTAAAAATAAAGTTTTGAGTTTTTTTAGCAAAGCTCATTTCAGTATAATGAGAAAGCTTTACATCTATAAAAAGTTTCAAACATGTATCTATAACAGATTTTGAGAAAAGGTACATCGAAATTGTCAATTTCACATTTTTTTTTTTTTTTTGACACAAAAGAATTTGTAAAAGATAAGTTATTGAATCTTTTTAAAAAATCATTTTAGTGTAATGAGAAAGATGCACTTTACTTGTATAAAAAATTTCAAACATGACTCTATAACAGGTTTTGAGAAAACGTACATCGAAGCAACAGGGTTAGGGTTAACGGACTTAGGGTTCCAACTCCCCTTACAACATAATTCATTATCATAAATATTAAGAAATCGGCAAACTCATTACCAAATGGTGCCACTTCTATGGAAGCAATATTTAATGAAATTAATCGTTAACTGATAATGCTGAAAACTTTTTGAAAAGTGTATCATCATCGAGAACATGCAGTACAAATCTAAAAACCCCAGCACGCAAGTCAATGAATTTAAAATCGATTACAATATTTCCAACTTTAAAAACATAGAAAAGGTAAGTAAGTACAAGTGAAATAATTTAACAAGAGATATTAAAAATTAAACTTTGCATTAAACAGAATAGCGCAAAAATGCAGCAGCTTCCAATAAAATACAAAGGAAAGATATTTAATTACAAAAAAGAAAATACAGAAGAAGTAAACAATAGTAACTTCAAACAATAGTAAGGTATATTGTTGCTACTACTGTTTACTTCTTCTGTAATTTCTTTTTTGTATAATTAAAATATATAAAAAAGTTAAAGTGTGTTAAAAAATGAATGCTACATTTACGCCCCTTTTAAATAGAATAACAAAATGTTTATTAGTTTTTAATTTTATTAAACTATGGAAATGTCAATTCAACCTTTTGTGAGTTACGGAATACAAATTATTTCAATTACTATCAAAAGTAATCTCGGCAAGTTTCGGTAATATTAATGTTCCAAAAAGGAAAACATTTAAATGAGGAGGTCATCCGACGGAAGGAACTTATTATTCTGTTGATTTCCCTGTGCAAATGCTAAGTATTGACGCTTAGTAAAACACTCCGGACTAAAAGCGTAAAAGATATCTATACATTTAGCAAACTTAATCCCAACGTATTCTTGCATTTTTCACTGGAATTCATGGATTTTCACAGCATTTTTTTGAAGTCAGTGAATAAGGCTATTATTTGCACATATTTCAGAAACGTTTTTCCAAAAAGCGCCAAAGAAAAATATATCCGAGCAAGCTGAGTAACAGTTTGCTTTGCTTAGGATGAAAAAAATCAATATGTTTACAAGGTAAGGCAGAGTCTTCTTTCGTAACAAAGTATGTCGGAAATATCTGAAGTAAAGGTTTTGCAACATACTTGAGTTAATACATTTAACGTCACTATCATATGGCAAATGTAATTGCGCATGTCATGTAAGTTCTAACTGTGCGATGTCTTACGTTATGCCATGTCTATCTGTAAGATGTAGATTCATTTCTTTTTCTATCTGTAAGATGTAGATTCACGTCTTTTTCTATCTGTAAGATGTAGATTCACGTCTTTTTCTATCTGTAAGATGTAGATTCACGTCTTTTTCTATCTGTAAGATGTAGATTCACTTCTTTTTCTATCTGTAAGATGTAGATTCCAAATTGAATTTGGCGCGGTCTTTTTGGTGTGCATCATGTGATCATGAATTGGAAGCTTTGTTTCTGGATATTTAAATCTCAAGAACTACATTAACACGACATTTTGATGCACGAAATAAACTTCAACAAACACAATCCTACTCTAGACACCAAAATTTCTACTATCCAGTGATGTTTCTGTATCCTAAATATTTAGATATATTTTATAAAACCTACATCTACCTCTGTCTATAGCAAATGCTCAGAAAAGAAGAGACCACCTTGCGTTTGTCTACAAAAATATAAAAGCGAATAAATAAAAACTGTCGAAGTTCACAATCTAAAAAGGTTTAGCTTTAATAACGAAAAATTTCGTTGTTATCTTTGCTGATATAGGTTTCAACAAATAAAATCAAAAATAAGTCAATGTTTTGACGTCAATTAAATTTTTGTTTTTTTATTACGAGGTCCCATTTGGCATTCACAAATTAATCGCCACGTGAATCAAATACGATTCACGGCGATCAAATATGATTCTTACATACTATCTAATCAGATGACACCTCCTCTACAGTAGTTAAGAGATAGCAGAGAAGGAGTCATCTAATTAGAAGATGGTTCGAATTTCAGACGCGAGTCGTGGCGACAAATGTTTTAAAACTGAACCCGTATAGGCTTAATGTTTTCCATATTGTGACAAAATCGTCTTGTGGTTGTACGTGAATGTAGTCCAATAAGCAGGATTAAAAAAATAAAGCTATTTATTTTACAAAAATTCTTAGCAAAGCAACGTAGCACGAGTATTAAAACAGTACTTCTAAAAATTCACAACAGAGATTACCAATAAATCTCAAACACAGCACTTTCAAAATGGCATTGAATGTCTTTTCAGCTCACCAGCGTTCCTGCTGATCAAAATCCAACTCCTCTTGGCTTGAGAGCTTGCTTTTATACTTTTTCAACAGAAAGTGACGTTATTACGAAGGAAGTAACGTAATCTCCAGAAAGTTCAGGAAGCCAGTAGATATAGGTTGACAGTTCAAGGTCTCTCTAGAAAATTCCTTTTGTTGCCAAAATGGCCACCAAATTTGTTGCCAAGTCGCCAAGTTTCTCGCTAAGATTAGCATACAAGGGAAACAACTTTATAGCTTTGTAACAATATGTTTACAATCTGAAAATACAGCCATGCATAACAGAAATAGTGGTTCTATCGCTTAATCCTTAAGCCTATCTCATAGTGATGGCATTGGCTTCATCACATGGTTCAAAATTTCGAGATCCTTATTGGATCCTCCAATAGCCCTCGTGCAGATTTAACATGAGAAATAAATCAAATCATCTTAAATCCTCAGGAATCGTATTAGTAAAAAAGTTTTATATGATCGTCTAAAGTGGGCCATGAATCTTCGCAAAAAGTGAGAAAAAACTTTTTCTTTTCTCTCTCTCTCTTCAACCTAGACATCAATACCATTCATGTTTCGCATCGTAGCTATCAGATGCGAAATTCGGAACTAAATTCGACGTTCTAATTCAGTGGAAAAAATAGAATCAAGGATATTAGAAGACTTAATACTCAGTGAAATTGCTATTAAATTGACTTCACGCTCTCTGACTTTATCCCTTGCTGAATGCTGCGTGAGGAAAACATTAAAAATCCATTATCGGACGCCTGCCTTAAAGACGCACAGTACTCGAAGCATGTAGTTAATTCCTTAAATCGAAAATCTAATAATATAAGTAGACAGATACATATGTTGATGCGATATTTATTCAAATGAGAGATATAGGAAGAGGAATATTTCAACGAAACCACAAAAAAATGTTTTTTTTAAAACAAAGTATGGCATATTTAAATCGTTATAATCCTATAAAAGTATCGAGTTATTTAAATATTTCTCGGGATTAAAAAATTAGTGTGTTTATTGAGTTAAATTTATGGGAGAATCGAAATAGTATTGATAAATGCTTTGGGAACGCTTTGTCTTCACCTTCTTGTGGGAATAAAAAAACCAAAATAGTTTAAATAAAAACTGCTTTTATGCATTCTTGATGTTATTAAGACTTCCTCTTTCTATTTAAATAGAATCTGTCAGCGAATACACTAAGAGAAATTCTAATAATAGGATTATGGCGATCTATTTCCTATTTGGTTCATGATCATTGAATCAGATGCGAGATACACTTAGGACATGAAAGCGGATTTCTTATCAATGTATTCATTTTGGGCTCTCAAATGCATTTTTATGAGTACGGTTGATATTACTTGACGTATGATCAAGTGAAAACAATGGGATTAAGCGATGTGAGTAGAACTCGATCAATCAAATCTAGAAATTCTGAATGGAGCGGATTTTACTTACAATTTGTTTAAAGCCAAAATGGTCAATGATCGGAATGGTCCTTGGCGGTCCAGATTTCCAACTCCCCGCTCGGAATTGAAAAAGTGTCCTGGATTTGAATTAAATGTCCCGAATTATTTTTGTACTCATTAATAAATAATTCATATTAAAAAAGATTAACTAGATTTTTCAAAAGCTATCTTTAGAAGAATTCTCCTTCTCAAATTTAACCGCAGATAAAATACGACCACCCTGATGTGATGATTGTGTGTAAATCATTCAGGATGTAAAATTGTGAAAGAAATAACGAAATGCTATCATTTTTTTAAACCTTCCAACTTTTTTAGTTCTTAACTATATAAAGAATTTGTTAAAACTTAATAAAAGATACTTTAAATGAAATAAATTTTTATTGTTTTTTTAATTTTGCGTATTTTCTTTTATTTATTTGGATTTTATTCCATAACCCTCTCCTCAATCGGTAATCGGGGCATTCGAGATCCGGACTGGACACCCGCAGTCTCGAATGTTCCGGATAGAAATTCATAAATACTAGTCACTTTAGTTAACCCAGCATCTAATATATTCATAGCTTTATTATACCTCATCGCATGACTTAGCAAAAAACCAGAAATTCATGGTTATACTGTTTGAAATCGAACTAAATTTTTAAAGCAAACTATAAATCATATATTGGCCTTTTTGTTCCGAGTTTTGAAAACATTCTTCCTCGCGATCCCTTTTAGGACGGGAAAACTATTTGCGCCCCTATTTTTATCAGAACATTTCTTTTGCGACCAACCTTAAAATGTATGTTAAAAATTAGAGCTCTATTAATGAGGTATAAAAATAAATTCAATTTAAAATAGATACGTAGCAACTGTTATTGAAAATTTTCAAAACAAAATAATTTTCCAAACGAATTGCACATAAACGTTTAAGAACCTAAAATGACGAAGACACTTTGAAGATCTTCACGACTCCATTTGGGGTGGGAACCACTGTTTCAGAAGCCATGATCTAGTTGAAAACGTCATGCAAAGAATGAGGAGCAACTTCCGACTATTTGGTCACGTGATAGCTTATAGTATTTCTTTCACGGGGATGCAGTTAAAATGCCCAAAACAAATAAATGCATCAAAGAATTTTATAGCTTATGCGAAATACCGTATTGACGATAAAGATAGTGGCCTATAAAGGTTTATCGTAAAATGAAATTTGATCGGTTATTAAATTATAATCAAATTTAATCTATCCTAAGAATATTTTCAATAGTATTTATTAAAATAGCTCTCACTGTACAATTTATCTAACAAAAATTAGATAATTATAACAGTTATCTACTACATCACGAAATAATAATAATAAAGAAAAAACCGCGGACTTATTTTTGCATAATTTTCGGCTTTGAAACTACTCAATTATAAAATTGCAAGAATAACTTAGAAATAATTCTATTACCTCGCCAATTCTGATGAAATACTATTAAAAACTTAAAATTCTTACTGAGAAATTGGTAAAAAGTATGTTATTTGCATATTTCATTGATAAAAAAAATTGTCCCGCGCTCTTCTGTAAAATTTTTGAAACCTGCAAATGCATTTCAAAATGCTCTCTCTTAAAACTTACTACTCACTATAGGAAAATGTGCTAAAATAATTTGTTCGCTTGACGTTTGTAAATTAGAGGTGGCGAACACATGACCTCGGATCAGACACTGACCCACGAAGACTTTTTAAATGACCCAAGCATTGATTTTCATAAACTTAAGCTCCTTCATCATATCTTGCTTACAAAAATAGCATAAACGTAGTAATGTTTTGACTCCATGGCGCCCCCAAAACTAGAGCCCGGGGCATCTATACCCCTATCCCCAGGGTCGCTACGCCACTGCCAAATATTGATACCCTTTTTACCACTCCTCCTGTGTTTTCAAGTGACGCCACTGACTTAGTGACCCACAAGTTAGTATTAAAAAAATAATGAACAAAATTTGATCCGCTTCTCAAAGAGGTCCACCATCACAGTTTTAAAGCCTGCAACATAACACTCAAGAGCAAAGAAAACAAAAAGCCACCAAAGAGAAGAAAAACTGAAATTTTCTAGGGCAAATTTTAGACCACCATGAATTTAGGCGAATGAAACTAGTTGTTTTATACACATTCGTATGTTAATTTTTTAAAAAAATCACCCGAATGTGAAATCTCTGACCCATTCAAACCATCAAAATGTAAGTATATCACCTTTGACGATATCAAAATATTATCAAGAGGTCTTCTTTGCCCAAAACTTGCAACTATTTTTCCAGACTACGATGTCCCAGACTTGCACACATATTTGACTAAAGCATTCTCAAAATAAAAATTTTATTTTATTACGTTTTAATATTAATGTTTTGCATTAAAATATATGATTCATTTAATCAGAAGCACGAAATCAGAGTCAGAAAAACAATGTAACTCCTGAATTATGAAACGAATAATGACAATTTTCAATATACATTTTTATATACTATTAATGTAAAGAAAAATGTCAAATGTCAGAAACAAAAGTGGGTATTCAATTTTAACCAGTGTCCGCTTGGCAAGCAATCAGATGCTCCGCTAATTTGAAAACGTCGCAGATCATTATTTCTTTCCACGCATGTTGGCAGATCAATGGCTCTTAACCCGAAACATCAACATCAAGACAGATGATTAAATGTGACACACATATACGTGTAGTATTTCTTTAATTGAAACGAAGAAATCTGTCAAAAGAAATCTTTGAAGTTTCTGTGAGTTTGCGTTTTTAATTCAGTGCTTCAATACGGGAGGGACGTTCATCCCCTTATGTTATTCACTTTGTCACAAATCAAAGATGTGGCATGGAGGATATTTTTGACGCCGTTTTATGCAAGTATTATTTTACAGTTTCATAAATTTTCCTGTCAGATAATAGGGGAAGACGGTTATTTTTAGAAAGACAAAAAAACACAAAGTTTTATCAACATTCACCGAATACAAACGAAACCATAACATAATTATTGAAAAAAAAACTAACTTTTCCTAGAGAGTTTTAATTTCACGACTTCCTCCAAAGTTCATCTTTTCTTATTTATAAATACCCCTATTATGAATACGACCTCCATTTTTTCATAAACAAAATGAATGAAAAGGAGCATCCTCCAATTATCTTGCGCCTCATCAGCAAAATATTTACCGCTATTTTTCCTTCTTTCGATGAATTAATCATAGAAGGGTTTTAGCTGCCTCCCCTCCGCCACCACGAGTACAAGACCGACATAAGAAGTTGCCAAAATTGGGACACGGACCTGAAGTTCAAACTCGGATGTGTGTCAAACGGTTAGGCTGGTGTCAAGAGCGGGTTTTATCTCTTTTGGAATACCGCGGGAGTTTTTGAGTTGGAGGGGGAAAGTATGATTTAAAAGTGTTCTGGACGTTTAAAAATAAGCTCAAAGATACGTGATATTTTGAGAAACACTGGATATGAGTGCACTTAACATCGACCTCTTAATTTTAGAGCTCCGAGTTCGTCTAAAAAATGGAGATTTAACCCTTAAATTCCCTGCGTTGCTTTTAACCCCGTTTATTACTAGTGATGGTATAGTAAAATAGCTTTGAGATTTAAATTAATTTAAGAAAAGAAATTCATTTAGCTTATTGGATGACATTAATTTTTTGTTAATTAATTCCATTAATTAAATGATCAGGCTACTTGTTTACGCTTTGACATAAGAAATTGGAACGTATAGGATTTAGTTTCATTGAAGAATTTGATGAGAACTTTAAAATAGCTTACCTTGTACGTTTAAAATTTGACGAATTTGGTGGGAAGTATGTTTTTTATGGCCCTCTAAAGGGTTAAACACCATACCTAATTTTATTTTCTAAAATCTTGAAGATGAGACTGAAGCTCTAATACCTGTGGTTACCAATAAGATACACAGTGAAATTTTTGTTAAATCAATTTACAACACATAGACAGCAGCCTGAGTGCTAATAAAAAATATAAATAAATGGGTGTTTTTCACTTGCGACTACATTTTTTTGCTTTGTTTGTACGCTTGAGAATACAATATTGTATTCTACAAAAGATGAAGGAAATTACTTATCCTTATTATTAGTTCATAAAATTCATCTGTGTTTAATACTATAGAATTTTATCGCGGAGGTATTTTTTCTCAACCAAAACTCAGTGTTTTCCGATTGTTAACAAACTGTTTTTGACGTAAACCGTATTTAAAACAAAATAGGATTTTTAAAATTATTCTTTCCATGTTTGATGAAAGAAATGAAAGTCAAAAAACATTTTTAAAAAATCGGGTATTTGAGGGTTAAAACGATTGTTACTTCCTTGTATAAGAAACATACATAGAAAAGTATTGTAGTTATTAACAAATTTCAACCGCAATATTTTTGATGAATTCGACGCTGTAAATTTCCCCGAGCCTGCAAAAAAACTATATTTTTGGGGCTGTTCGTGTGGTATGTGAATACAATACTTCAAAAACGCTACCAGCTAGATGAATGGAATTCGCCAGATGATTCTTACACCTAAATTGAATCAACTGTTTGAAGAAGAGAACGAATCCAAAAACTGCTTTCTCGGGAAAATGAAAAAAGACCTTCTATTGTTTTATGTTAGTTTTTTTCGTAACCAAACTTATAAATGAGTTTCTTTACATCGGTGGTTCCCTCGGTGGTTTTAGTTGCTTTTTAATGACTTTTTACCTTCTCGTATAAAAAGTATACAAAGCGAAAGTATTGTAATCGTCAAAAAATTCGAACTCCAGATTTTGACGAATCTCCACGTTTTAGACTTCCCCGAGTTCGAAAAACACAATCTTTCAATTATGTCTGTCTGTGCATCTGTGAACACGATAACTCAAAAACTATTAAAGCTGCAGGGATGAAATTTGGTATGTGGTCTTTACACATAATTTGTAGGTTTCTGTCGCATTTCGGAAAAAATCCGTCCACGGAAAGTCTGTATGTCCGTGTTAATGTGAACGCGATAACTCGCAAACTTAAATAGCTAGGGTGCATAAAATTTGATACAGATTTTTATCATCAGGAATGTAGGTTTTTATCACATTTTCGACCAATTCCGTCAAAGGTTTGATTGCCTGTCTGTGTAATTGCATACTTTTGGACGCAATAACTTCTTTAAAAAATTACTTTGATAAATGAAATTTGGTATGTGGCATTCTTACTTAAAGATAGATTTGTGTCCAATTTTTGTGTCAGTCGGTTAAAAAAAGGCGTTCAAATTGCAAATTTCGTTTTATTTATCTTACACCAAGCCCTACTTGTAATCCCGCCGGCTTCTAATTCCCCTTCCGCGTTGGAAGACCTTCGAAAATCGTGGTATGACATTCCGCTTATTTTTTTTTTCCTCCACTGCGTTTGGGGCTCTTGTTCGTTTTACTGCCTTTTAGCCTATTTTTTTCTCTACATGTGTTAGGAGTATATGAGCAAGTTTAGGGGAGACCACTCCCGCTGGTTTTATGAAATACAAGAAGATTAATAGGGAAAATTTCACGATACTTTGCCAATGGTATTCTTTCTGTCACTTCTTTGAATATCGTGGAAGTAAAAGAAAGGATATCAGCGACAGTGAATTCCTACCAACACCTCGGCAAAAATGTGAAACGAAAAGCTTTCGTCTCGATGTTATCTGCGTTGCTGGTGATGACCACATGGAACACTTATAATGACACTGATGAAACTTTGATGCTTGGTGAGTATTGCGCAGTTTGTTGCATTATTTTTCTAGTATTTCATAAAGATTCCTTTAACTTTCAAATAGGGTCATTCCTTTTGAAACACTCTGCATAACTCCCCAAAACACATGTAAACTATAGTCAATTGTTATATCTGTAGGAATTAACCGGGATTTAAATAGCAAAAATTCTGTAATTCGATGCACGTGCCAGAGTCGTCATCGTATGTTAAGGGGTTAATAAAATCTATAGAAAATTTCCAAGCGATAGTAAAATGGGCACGAGTTAGTGAGTGACACGAATAATTAAATTTGCAAGAGAAAAATCCAGAAAAGCTGTTGTATAATTTAATTACTACAAAAATGTATTGTAAAATTCAGTTAAAGTATTTTATTTATTTAATTTAAAATAATTCATTACCTCTGAACCGCTAAAAGTTCATTTCTAATAAAAGTGATTTATTACATCAGTAGAAATAGTTTTAAACCGGATGATTTTTCGGTAACTGGATATTAAGAATGCATACACTTTATATCAAAATCACAGCTGTTTTTCTTTCTTTTAAAAAATTAAACTGTTTGGCGTATTATTCTTTCCGGATGTGCTTCGAAATCACGCAAATACCAAAGAAATTACTTCAAAACACATCCAAAGAGCCACAAATAAATAACTTCCGCTTCGAAAACTAAATTACTCTTAACACGAAAAATAAATAATTGCAATATTAAGTTATGAAGCAGAAGCAAGGCTAAAATTTCATTCCCTGAAGGGTTCCGCCAAGAGTATAAAAGCACTCAAAACGTGCCAAATTTTCAAACATGAAGCTTTAAAAATATACAAATCTTTTAACATCGACAACGGACTTCAACAAACATGTAATCATCGCAGAATGCATCTTTACACAGGCATTCCATCGGAGATTACGGTGCATCAACACTGTATCTATTGTACTCAACCAAGTACACTTCGCTCACCATTACAGAACAGGTTTTCCTACCCCAAAGGGACGATCAGGAAATAACATTACATTCAAATCAAGTTCAACACTTATTCATCATAAAGTCTTACGGTCAATTGACGTAACGCGACTCAACTTAACTCTTCTGGAGAAACACACACGAACGCAACTTTTTTTTCTTGTCGACTTCTTACGGTCAAGGCGGATTCGAAACTGTGTCAAAACATTTTTCTGTTTTTTTCTGCTCTGCAAGATATGTTCAGCTACTTTTAAGGACATGAAGTTGCAAAATCAATGATCTTCTAAGACGACATATCATTAAAATTGAATTACCGAGATTTCTTTTTCTTTAGATCATTTGGATGCGGTGGAAAATATTATATACATTAGTTACTTGATATGCGAGGTCAGCATTACAAAATGATTATTGCAGACGATTCTAGAGGTCGATACAAAGAGCTAGTTTCAAATCATATTTCAATGACTAGTAGAAAACACCGCTTCATTTCTTTATATTTAATAATAATTTTATAATTTTTTAAAAATGCATAGATTATTTCTTTACCTTAGAGGCATACTACCTTAACCTTCCAGCTGGCGCGCCTACACAAATTTTACGACTTATCGTGCATCGTATTACATAAATATATCGTGCTGTTTTACAAAAATAAATACAGCTTTTAGTTATGTTATCTGTATTTATCAGCTTAATAGTAAAAAAAGGTTTTATAAATCAAAATTGCATTTTATTTTATAAAAGAATTATATAAATATGTAATACGATGCACAATGCAAGTTTCTGTTGCATACGCGCGCCCGCTGGAAGGTTAAGTCTGCCGATTTTGTTGTTTTTATAGTATTTGCATTATCTTAGGAAGGGCAAAGCGTCGTAGCTCTTGATCAAATATAACAAAAGTTTAGTTATATATTAACATCTCCTTTTGAAGCAACACAAGAACTATTTTGGGATGGACCTCGTTATTTTGAACCCTGGGCAGGTGACGAGGAAGATGCCTGAGCCGACACCACTCTCTCCAAATTTCTGTGCCACACCAGGGGGATTATAAATTTTATGTGAATCAATGTGCATCAGATCCACAAACACAGCGGCTATTTACTGGAATCGGGTTTCGAACTTGAAGCCCTCCTACCCCTAATCCGACACCTTACCGCGAGGCTACCACGGCCCTCTAATGGAACAAAAGATAACCGCTCTCATAAAATAAATTACATATTGCAATACATTGCAATCTGAACTTTTTCCGGTTTTCCTGTAAGATGTCAAAATTATTACTTACGATAGTTTACATCTGACGTAAAAATTTACGGGTCTATTCTGGTACCCCCGGGGGGGGTGGGGGGGGTCACTTTTCCCGTTGTTAACGTGCGGAAAAAGTGACGTCCCCCCCCCCCCCCGGGGGTACCAGAATAGACCCCTTAAGGTTTTACTATGTAGGAAAAAATTTCACTCAGAAGTCCCTTTTTAATCACAATAATCCATTTGCAACGGAAAAGAAACTTCATATATGCGATAAAAACCTTTTGTCAAACGCAAACAAAAGTTGCAAGAGTCAAATGAGTGGAAAATATGAAAAAAAAGATAAATACTACTTTGCGCTTGCTTTTGCTGTCTTGTTTTTGCATGATATAAACATCTAAATATAAATGGTTACGACCTCGAATTATAATTTAATCTAGAACAGAATTCGTTTAAAAATTCAGAAGAAAAAGGGAATCCTTCCACCTGAAATAGTAATTTATCATATAGAATAGCAAGATGTAATAATAATTTATATTTCATGACCTCCATTTATTTTTATTAACTTTATGAATTATTATAGCTGCTAAATTAAAGGAATCTAAAATATTCTGTTCGGTGTTGTATTTTTTTCTATAAATTAAATAAAATTGAATTTTAAAAGCACACCTGTATTGGTGCGCTATAGATAAGAATTTTTATTTTAATTATTTTCAACTTTCTAATATTTAATTAATAATAAATTATTATTAGTAATATTATGGAATCACGAAACAGTTTTTCTCAAATTTACTACCAACTGTCATCATTCCGGCGGAATCAAAACTTAATAATTTAATCGATTAACTGATAATTAAGATTTAAAATGTTAAAGTAGTGCATTGCTATCGACAACATACAACTGTAAAATTTCAAAACACTAGCATACCAAGGAAGTAAATGAAAAATAGAATAGAAGACTCCGTCTTTACAAATATGAAATAAGTCAAATTATATAAAAGTGCTTGAAAAAGGTGTTAAGACAACTTGCAAGACGGCGTGCTTCATTACGTTTGTCATGTGACTGTGAACCTTCAGTCGAGTTAACCCCACCCTGTCTTGGCATCCGGGTAAATTGTCGAACTGTCGCTACGACAGCCCGGATACTGAGATCGGATCCCTAATAGCCATCACCGATCCTCCTGAGCCTGGTCCCTCCCCAAGGAGGTACGTTCCGTCATCGGAGTGGAGGTAACTCAACCCACACCATTACTATACCACCAGGAAAGTGAGAAACCGTTTAATTATCCAGCTACTTCTCATCAACGTACTCATGGTGCCCCCCCCGTAGGGTTCATGTGACTGTAAAGACCAGCGAACAGACTCCATTAACTAAATGGGGAAAGGGAAAGCGATCTTCGCAGAATAATTTTGTTGTCCACGTAAGAATCGCAATAAATGCACTTTCAACATTAAATAGCCTTATAAACAATTCAAGCTTCTTATATAAGTGTAGTACATGTGGAAGATTAAATAAAAACGATTTATTCATATGGAATATTTATTTCTTTTAATTCGAAAAACAGCCGAATCACCGTTTTGAGCTAGCGACTGGGAACAGACTATCATTTTCAACTGCAATTAGTTGATTGAATATACCAATACAGGGATATATTAGCACGCAATTCCATCAAGTGATGACTATCTAAAACACCAATCTATAATTCGTTTGACGATATCGAAACTCACCAAGATGTTTTTATCCACTACTTATGTGTTTTCTTATTAAATTCTGGTCATTTTTATAAATTGGTACATAGTGAAATACACTTGCTTCACAACACATTCGCTATGGCAAGTGTGTCTTTAAGCCCAAGTTTCGATATGCGTGTTCTTTTTTGAGTCCAAATTATCCTTTTTGGATTTTCCAATTATTTATTTCACGAATAACAACAAGACACATAGACATTTACGAACACGTATTTAACACAGATGAACATTTAGTATAATCACATTTTAAAACGGCACGTTTACCGATTCCATTCGTACGAACTCAGTCGTCCACTGTTTTTTCCAGTCTGATTGAATTCCCCATCGGATAGGGAAGGTTCATGCTAATAATTTCCCTTTTTAGGGATTACTGTGGCTGCAGTTACCACAGCAAGGGGTCTATTCTGGTACCCCGGGGGGGGGGGGGGGCGCCTTTTTCCCGGTTGTTACGGTGCGGAAAAAGTGAAGCCCCCCACCCCAACCGGGGCTACCAGAATAGACCGGCAAGTGTGCCGGGATGCTCTTTGTTGATTTTCTTGTAGACGAGGAGAGCATCCCGACACTCTTCCCTTTCCTTCTACCAAGTACTATGAGCGTGCCAAGATGCTCTTCGTCTCGGAGAAAAGCAACAAGCAGCGGCCCCGTACGCTTGCCTTACTGCATGTGTTAAAACAAGTTTCCAAAATCTAAAATTTACACGTTTTTTTGACATCAATGCTGCACATTAAAATTCCTCTCTGAACCCGGCTAGAGTGAGAATTCCAGTACCTCAAAAACTGAAGTAAATTTTCGTTCGCGGAAACGGAATGAAATCCTTCCTTTCTTTACAGAAATTCCAGGAGGACGACACCCAAGTTTGGGAGATCAATTGCCAACAAAGAAAGGAACCACTTTTCTCCCGTAAAATTCTTCACTCAGACGCTCGAAACCGCCTGAGTCCGGCCTCTGTCGAATGGGGCGGTTTGAGGCGGGATAGGGCTCATAGGGTTATTCAAAAACATAATGGCCCAAAGCGGGCTTTTAGAGAGCTGGTGATCTAATTACTTAGTTTTTAAAAGATTTTGCAAAATTGCTGACTTCACCTAAGCGATTGGGGCCGTGGAGGCCTGATGGTAAGGTCTTTGCTTCAGTACCAACCGATTCCAAGTTCGAAACCTGATCCCATCAAAGATCCGCAGTGTAAGTGGGCCGGGGATAAACGTCCTCCCGCTGAGGTGTCGTAAAATTTTGGAGAGGAGGTGCCGACTCAGGGGCCATCCTTGTCATCTGACTACGGTTCAGAATGAAGACCTCCGTCCCAAAATAGCCCTCGTGTTGCTTCAAAACGGGACTCTCATCTAACTAAACTAAATTAACATTCAGGTATTTGATTTGACGCGCCGCTATCTTGAAAATGCTATAGATCTTTATTTGTTATTTATAGTCATGCTGCCGCGTGATAATTTACTGTAACGCAGTATGACAGATGACATTCTGATACCCATCCTACTGCAAACATGATTGCGATTATTTACAGGATATAATTAACCTCTCACCTATTCACATTAATCATAGTGCGGCAATTTACCCGAGTGACATTCTAATGAGGCCTAATACTACGAAATTTAACCATCCGGAATGCTAAAGACTGACTTATAGACATGCTAGTCACGAGGATCTTCTCTTTTTCTGTTAAGAAGGAATAAAAAATTAACTCGTTAAGTTTATGAATTTTTTTTCACCCTTTGGGTTGTTTGGCTTGCCGTCGTTACTCATTCCTTCGCTAAAGCCTCTAGATGACTTTATATCTTAATCACAAGATCCTCAGCTTCAAACCCTTAACTATTTGCAAATACAGTAAAGTCTCGTTGTCCGACATTCTATTTGATCGGCATCGGTTTTTAGTTAAAAATTACGAGTCGAAAACTGTACTTTGTAGTTTTCAGTATCGCTAGCTGGACCGACTGTTAAGAGGATGTTTATTTCATTATTTGTAAGACGTTAAAATCGGGAGGACTAGTAACATCCGGGAAGATAGCGTTATTGGAGGCTCCAAGCTGATTATATTGCTGTAATAGTAAATATTGTATTAATATATCTTTTGTTTCTGTGTTTTAATCGCTTATTTTAACCCTTTGCACTCGAGAGGTGATTCTCAGTCACCATTCTAGACGGTACATCATTTTGACGTCTCTTGATTTCGATGGTTAAAAAACTACCTACAAAGTTGCAAGAAGTTTTAGAATAATTTTTGAGGAAAAATGAACTTACACAAACATATTTTTTACGTTCCAAAGCAATAATATAAGCTCTTGTGCATCAGTGAATAATTATGCATCATATTACTTTTCCCAGTGCAAAGGGTTAACCTTCCAGCTGGCGCGCTTACGCAAATTTTGTATTATATATATATCGTTATTTTACAAAAATAAGCGCAACTTTTATTTATGTTATCTGTATTTATTAGCTTAATAGCAAACAAAGATTTTATAAGTAAAATCGCACTTAAATATATAAAATAACGATATAAATATGTAATACGATGCACAATTCAAGTATTTCTTGCAAACGCGCTCCCGCTGGAAGGTTAAATCAACTGTTGCATTATGCTGAAAGAAAAAAGTTGCTGTTTTGATGGATGAGCTTGAAGTGCCAGGTGAGGTCAGTGATGTTAACATGACTCATGAGCTTAGCTTAGTTATATTTGCGCCCCGTTTTGAAAGCAACCCAAGAGCTATTTCTAGACGAACCTCGCAATTTTGAACCTTGATAATACGACGAAGATGGCACCTGAGGCGACTACCCCTTTCCAAACTTCCACTCTACACCAGCGGAAGGGCATTTATCCCCGATGGATTTGGCGCGTACCAGGCCCACTTATACGGCGGTTCTTCGGCTGAATAGGGTTCGATAGTCTGGAGCACTCCCATAACTGAAGTCGCGATGTTACCACCAGACCACCGCTACCCCAAATAACTCCCAGATGGACCAAGGGGTCTATTCTGGTACCACCGGTTGAGTTGGGAGTTGGGTTGGGTTCCGTTGTTAACGTGCGGAAATAGCCTTGAAATACATTGAAGAGTAGGAGGAAGCCTCAACTATGGTGGAGAGCCTTTATAGGAGATAGAATCTGATCAAGGTTTAACCCTTTACACTCTTATGTCGAGTCAGACTTGACATTCCGAGGGGTCTATTCTGGTACCCCCGGTTGGGTTGGGAGACGTCACTTTTTCCGTTGTTAACGGCCAGGAAAAGTGACGTTTACCAACCCAACCGGGGTACCAGAATAGACCCCTGAATGGTGCATCTTTTACGCATTCTTGTTGGATAGCGCTTATTATAAAAACCATGTAATAGCAAAAACACGAAGATTAATTTTTAAGCATTGAAACAAATTAATAACAATATTTTTCAGCTTCCTAAAGCGCTAAATCAATCCTTGCACTCTCACGTGTATAATTATGCATTTTTTTATCATTCGGATTGCAAAGGGGGTTGACCCTCTGACTACTAAGAGTTCTCAAAATCTGAGTACAGTTGTATACGGAGGTTTGCTTACTAATTGATCTGTGAAATGAGTTCGTCCGCCCCGTTCCCCGTTTTCTCCTCATTTCGGTTGGTGGGAGATATGAATGGCAGGACTTTCATCTCTCCCCTAAGGGCCCCTTTTCGGAACAGCAACCGGCCGAAATCCGCCCCAATATTATAGAAGTCGTATGGCCGGTTACGGGCGGCTTAGGAGTCAGAGGTCGCGTATGTTCAAAATATGACCTTTATCTAAGTGAATTAAATTAATTAATTAAATTCAGGCGTCCTCAGCAATTAGACCTCAAATGTCGAGTCTTATTCCGATTCCAAAACAATCCATTTCCTGCAAATATTTGATCGTGACTTCCCTAACGCAAAGAATGGCCTTCCGCGACTAACTGCAAAACCCATTGATCCTTACGCTATTAAACGGCTAGAGGAGATTGTTAGCTTCGGGAGTAACAGCAAACTGAGAAAATATTGAAGTTTTACGAACCGTGACCAAGAGCAACGTAACAAAGTTTGGGTGTCTTTTTGATCATCCCAAACTTCGAACGAACGGGCTCCGATCGAGTCCTCGGGCATCGAGGAGGTACTCGAGTGGAAATTCGACAGGTGGAATGCTTCTTTCTTCGGGATCCATGCCACTAAGTACAGTTAGGGGTTCTTGACCCTCACATGAGAGGAAAAGCACTTCCCTATTGCTTTCATGATGGGTTTTACAGAAATATGATTAGGGGATATAAAAAATTATTTGGGAATGAGTTGGAAAAAAACTGAGGTGATTTTCTGAGACGAATAACCTTTAGAGGTAGGAGTAAAAACTTTCTACATAATTATATGTAAAATTATAGACAATTTGATAGGATGTGAAGGTGAAAGGGAGAGGAATGTAATCAAAATATTCCTAGGCTGTGAAAATTAGTTTCATTTAATTAAAAGATGCCAGATGAATATCCCCTTCAGACCTCGTGTCCGGTATACCGGATATCAACTTTGAACTGCTCCTATTAATTCAATAATTGACGAAACTACATGCTGTTTTTTTCATTTGATTGTCGGTTTTCTTAGCAATATAATCGTTGCAATAATTTTTCGTTTTGGGCATGGAATCATTTCATTTTTTTAAATTAAGCAAATCGTCGTTCTTCCCAAAATGGAGATAGGTGGTGAATTTTGTTTTTCAAGTAATTTCTTGTTTTTAATCCTTTTTTACCGTTTAAAAGGGTACTACAATATTTTATTACCCTTTGACAACCATTTTAAAGTGAAATTTATGTGATATTGTGTCTCTTTTTAGTTGAAATATCCGGTATTGTCAGGATGCCGGACATGGGGTAACTTCATTAATTTTCATCTACAGGCTTGAAATTTCATTTATGCTTTCTAATCATAGTCTTTGCAGTTACAAATTTCAGGAAATATTGAAATAAGGGTCTGTTACAATGTTTTTTAACCCTATAATGATAAATGGGACGTTTTCAAGAGATTACGTCTCATTTAACGGCGAAGAACGCCGTTTCGTTGTTAAGATAGCTATATTAACGTCCCATTTTGAAGCAACACGAGGATATTTTGGGATGAACCTCGTAATTTTGAACCCCTGTCAGATAACGAGGACGACACCAGAGCTGGAAACCCCTCTCCAAGCTTCTGCACAACATCAGCGGGAGGATGTTTGACCCCCTAGGTATGATTTAACGTGCAACAGCCTCAATACACGGCGGATCTTCAGTGGAATCGGGTTTCGAACCTGGAACTCCTCTGGTTCCAAAGCTGACATCTTACCATTAGGCCACCGCGGCCTCTCGTTGCGTTGTTAAATGGTTTGATCAAGTGCACGAAAGTCGTAATAAATTAAATAAAACATTTGACTACTTTCTACTGTATTTTTATGGTTTTGCGTGTATCAGTTCTAGATTTCATTAGCCAGTAGATTCTTTAGCTTAAAGTTACGAGAGCTGAAATTAGTTCGAAAATTTTCCAATAAATTCTGCTTCATATATACCCAGTGACTTCACTTTTAATCTTTCTCACAAAACAAAGGTCTTCTACAATTACCATTAGAATTCATTTCGTCCTGTGCAAAACATTATCAGTAGCATTATATATATATCCATGATGATTTTTTAGAAAGGGCTATTCGAGCACTATAAACATTAAATGGTATATTTTGAAAGATTTCCATACAATTACAGTTCGCATAATGTTAATGCAGTTTTTATAACGTTGCAGAATGTGTTCTATCTAAATGCATCATGTATGTGCTACGAAACATAATGCACGTATGTTAAAAAAATCAATTGATCAGATTTCACTTAATTCTATTCAAGTTTACATTCCTCTATGCCTTGACAAAGGATCATGTGGATTTTTCTTTTTGTCCTTCTAGAATTCAAATTATAAATGCTGCTCGGAGGGAAAGTCTGGAGGCATGGCAACAATGTTGGACAGGTACTTCTAAGAGGTCAGGTCCGCTAGATGGACCTACTCATTGCTAAGCAAAATGGACTATAAGCAAATGTATGGCGATTTCTTTTTAAATCAAGTTTTTACGAGCCATGGTGTTTTTCCTTGCCATCAGGCTCGCTTGTTTGGCAAGGATCCCCAATGCCCGTGTAGAAGAGCAGGCGGTTCTATTTTCCATGTGCTCTTTGAGTGTCAGAAGTTGGCTCATTTGAGGCAGTCTTGGCCCAGAAATTTGCAAAGAAAAGAACTCAAGGACTTACTGAAAATTGAATTTTTTAGGCGGACCTTTTCCGACATTGTTAAAGAAATCTTTAACATTGCTTTTCCACTTTGAATCTTCTTTCTGTTGTTTCTTTTCATCCTTTTGTAAATGGAAAACTGAACTGTTGAAAGTTGAATTGTTTGGGTGTGGTTGCTTCGTGCGACCCGTCGTTCAGACCGCCCGGCTTCGGCCAGGTAGGGAATAACTATGAATGAATGAATGGACCTTATGCACCGTTTGGGTTCGAGAGTATAGAAAAACAGCTGTGGCGGGATAAACAAAACGACCGGCCTATAAGTGACTCAGAAATAAAAGCAGATCTGAGTCAGCTGTTTATGACTGACCGCTGGCTGCCGCCGGCAGGTCACGTGTCGGAGGATGTGATGTCACATGTATAAGGTCCATTCCTATGTCTTGTCTACTGCTCCTGGGTGATCCCTGGAATTACCACGCGCCCGTCAGAAGAACAACCGCAGTTTAAATACGGGCTCTGTACTCCCTGTAAAACAAGCCCTGTTATGGAGCACCCCATGCACCGAGCACACCCATTATTGGCTGGTAAGATCCGTCATTGGAAGCGAGCAGCCCACTTTACTTACTATTCCGCCAAGGGAATCCGAAAACCCTCAATTTATATGGTGATTTCAAATGTTGTTTCAAATTATATTGTTCTCAGGGCGCCATGCACCCTCCCTACGCTATACTGGCCATGATGACAAAACGTCAATACATTTGAGTCACTTTTTAACCCTTAAAAGCCCATTTTTTAAAAATTGATTTTAAAATGTTTTTCGACTTTCATTTCTTGAATAAAACATGGTAAAAATACTTTAAAAATCCTATTTTGTTTTAACCCCATAACCCTTTCGCGTTCATTGGTTTCGCAGTGAAACCACACATGGAGTGTTTTTCTACTGCGCATGGGCGAAACGTAGCGTAATTTTTCTTTCATAACTTCAAAGCCCGATATATAGGCCAACTTATATAAAAATTCCAGGTCAATACAGTTGGTATTCAGAAAGATATCGGCATTGCGAGAGCTAAATTGCTTTTGATATCTATGAGAAACAAAATAATGAGTGTTCTTGCACAAACTGATATTTTTTGAAATTGAATCTTTAAAAGTAATATTGAATTTTATGAAGGCTGAATATCCTGAATACTCACGTATACTCATCAATTAAATACATAATTTAAATTGCATTTCGATGATAACTTTTTTGGAGGAAAAAATAACCAGTTAACGTTCATTAGTTCCAATGTGAAATATCAAATTTCTTGGGGGAAAAAATTTTAAATTTTTTTCCTCTACATATTTATAATCAGACACATGTCTAATACTCATTTCGGAAATAAATTTAATAATTTTCAAAAGGAAACATGTAGTGAACTTGAAATGGTTAAGGATCGCATTCTTTTTACTATATAATAAGATGATCCCTCCTATTTCGGAAAGGGGCCGTCGTTTTCATTCATCTACGAAGGCATAGAATACTCGAGATGCTTATGGATTCTACGTAATTTTTGTGTCAAATTATAAAGCTAATGAATGATTAAATTTTAGTTTATATGTCTAAAAATGCGATAATTCCATGCACGTGAATATCACGGGCGCGAGACTTCAGGGGCTAAGTATAGATAATGGCTAAAAAACAGTTTGTTACCAACTGACAACACTGGGCACTATTTCAGAAAAAAAATCCTTTATAAAATTCTATAATGTCAAACACAGATGAATTTTGATAAATAATTATACGGATAAGGAATTTCCTTCAAACATTGTAGAATAAAATATGGTATTCTCGAGCGTACAAACAAAGATAAAAAGATGCAGCCTCAAGTGAAAAACATCAATTTATTTTTATTTTTTATCAGCACTGAGGCTGCCATCTATATGTTATAAAGTGATTTAATAAAGATTTCAGTATGTATCCTATTGGCAACAACAAAATTGGGTATGTTGCTTAACGGCAACACTGGGCCTTTAAGGGTGTAAATCAAATGTGATGAGGGGCACAAAACTACCATGTCTCAAGCTAACTCACGGATGGTGACGGGGGTTAAAAAATCATATTATGAGCCGGCCGCCGGAATTTTAATCATGTTCTTATTGTAACGTAGTTTTAATAAATGTTTAAGAACTTTCTTTCTTTTGATATTCCTTGGATATCATTTTCCTCATCGAATTGCTTTCCGTACCTCAAGCTTTTACGATATTTGCTTTCATCTTCAGAAATTCAAAATTTCGCTTAATTTTTAATTAATTGAAATTTCAAAAAAGGACTCCTATGTGGACATTCCCACCCTCCAAAGTATGCTTGTGCCTAATTCGTAGCTCTAGGTCCAGTGGTCAGCCCTGAACATCGCCAACATACAAACAAACACACAGAGACGCACATTCTCCTTTTTTTCTAGTTAGGACCATTGGTAATTAGTATCTGAGATTGAGGACCTCTGAGTCCAAGTGCCCCATGTAAACCAATTCATCCCTGGTGTGTTCGCCTTTTTTCATTAGAGAGATGAGGAACAGACAACTGAAGAGAATTTCAGAGCCTCAGCACATCAGGATTGGTTTTATTGGGTTTAATGGCGCAATATCCAGGCTTAGCTATGCTGCGCCAAACATGTGGTACAAAAGAAATAAAAACTGTAAAAAAATCCTATATTATTATTACAAATGACTGTGTTATTATTGAAAGCGACAAATTTTTACGATAAAATCCAAGAATCATTAAAAACGAGAAATAACAGTTTCCAAATTTCATGAAACTTAATAACAGAAAAAAAATATTCCCACTAGTGTTATGGAAAAAAAGCATCAAAATTCAGAAAAACTAAAAAAAAAATCCCCTTCGGCTAGCCGGGAGGTAAATGTAGATAGATTCCTTTGGTCCAGAGATATAAGGAAAAGAACATGCCGCCCTATATTTTCATAAGAATTAGAGCTGCAAGAATGAAAGAGAGTGGAAGAGACTGCAAATAAGGAGAGCTTTCCAACAAGGGGTAACATGCAAAGGTTAAAACGTACTTTAACCCTCTGAGCCCTATCCCGCCTCAAACCGCCTTCTTCGACACAGGCCGGAGTCAGGCGGCTTCGGGCGCCTGTGTGAATTTTACGGGAGAAAATTTGTTCCTTTCTTTTCTGACAATTGATCGCGCAACCGAGGGTGTCGTCCTCCTGGAATTTCTGTAGAGAAAGGGAGGATTTCATTCTGATTTCATGATTGAAAATTTGCTCCAGTTTTCCAGGCACCTAAATTCTCACTCTAGCCGGGTTCAAAGAGTTAAGTTAGCGGGGAGAAAGGGAGGGAAAATCACTTTTCAGATCTTAAACTTCTAAGCAATTGCAGCTATCGAAAAAGTTTAAGTACCAAAATTGTTTGTTATGATAAGGCAATAATTCGCTAAATTTGAATATTTTCTTTCTATTTTCAATTGTAAAAGAATTATGGGAAATGAAAATTTCCACCCCCACCATTTCCACCCTCTTTGAGCTGGACAGCCCATCTACGAACTCTACCGAGATTTTCACTATCCTTACAACATATTGAACGCCGGTTAAAATCTAATCAAAATTACTCTAGTTATCGTGTTCACAAGATAACACATGGGCAAAGCGTTATATATAAACTTTTGAACGAAGGCTTGTTTGGGATTCTAGGGGTCATGATCGGTGAAGATCTACAGAAATTTTCCGGAAATCGAGCCATAAGAACCATTGTAAAAGGTAGACTTCCTATAAGGAATCTACCTAAAACATGGCGACGGAATTTCAGTAAAATATTTATAATCTTTTAACTCGGTGTCTTTTTAAACACTTGTCATGGACATGGGTAGTTAACGCTAGCACATCAGGAAGTGAGAGTCAGCTACGAAATTCCATCGCAAAAACATGAAACAAAGTCGAGTTTAAATCGTGTAGAAACATTGCTCTTTTTATTCTACGATGTTATTGAACTAAGTGCTTACTTAGTAATCATTCTTCCACAGTTTACATCATGCCATCCAACAAATACACAATGTCACTTTCCAGCGACATCTACTACAACTCCATTTCTCGCTCCGCTGCTTCGTTCCCGTTAATTAGATCCTATTAAGACACGATACGGCCGAACGACCCAAGATCGCGTCTCTGACAAAAAAAAAGACGAGAACGAGAAACATAAAAAGCAGAAAAACACGTTCACCCAATAAAAAAAGATATCTGAAGGACCCGAAAGATGAAAAAGAAAAAAATCCGCATCGTCGCTGTGTTGCAGAGCGCACGCTCCCGTTTCGCGCTCTGCCCCGACACAAAGCGAATCCGACCCACTTAGCTGCACCGGTCCGCTGGAAAAAGAGATCCGTTTAATTACGGACTCGCTCCCGGATATTTAGGATGATTCGGTACACACCGATCGAGGCAGCCGAGGACGCCCTTTTGTGCCAGTGTAAATGATTCATTCACACAGGACTCAGCGAAGAAAATCCCAAGCGAGATTGCTTAGGATTTTGGGCGTGGATCATTTGAACATCGTTTTCTGGAGATATCTTGTTTTTCTTATCCATTTTTTTTCCTTTCGATCCAATACGATCAGGTGGTTGATTCTCATCAGTAATTTATTGATAGTTTAGTGATACTTACATGCCCCTGAGAGCCTGAATACAGTTTATTCCACACTAATTTACGAGGAAATTAAAATAATCATAACATATTAATCCAACGGCTGATTATCGTACATCTTTAAGTGTTAAGTCGGTTAAGTGTTAACACTTTTTGATGTCAAGAAAATATCATCTGATAACACCTTTTCTGCAGCCGTAAATGATTCACCAACAGAGCCAAATTGCTTGAGATTTTGAACACTTAGTTATCAGGAACACAGAATTTTTTGAAAATAGTAGGTATCTTGTTCTTCTCATCCATCTTTTTCCTTTCGATCGAATACGATCAGGTGGTTGATTCGCATCGGTAATTTATTGACAGTTTAGTGATAATTACATGTCCCTGAGTGCCTGAATACAGTTTATTCCACGCTAATTTACAAGGAAATAAAATAATCATAACATATTAATCCAACGGCTGATAACCGACTTGTTAAAGATGTACGATAAAGTGTTATCAGATGATACTTTCCTGACATCAAAAAGTGTTAACACCCTTTCTGCAGCCGTAAATGATTCGCCAACAGAGCCGAATTGCTTGAGATTTTGAACATTAGTTATCAGGAACTTTTTTTGGGGGAAAGCAGTAGGTATCTTCTTTTCCTTGTCCATTTTTTTTTTTTTCATTTCAATCAAATAAGATCAGGTAATTGACTCGCATCAATAAATAATTTATTGCTGATTTAACCCTTTCGCACCAGCTGGTTGCAACTGCCACAGGCAATAGTAGCCAAAATAATGGAAAACTTTTTGGAGAAATAGTGTTTTTGATGTTAATTCGTTAATAGTACATAAACCCTTTTGATTTTTAGAATGTACCATAAAATTATACAGAGTGGACACAAATTGGTTGGACAAGAAAAATGGTTTCTTATGCGTTGTTAAACAGTCATATGATTATATGATAAAGAAACATTATGTTTTTGATAAATTTTCGATGTGAGGACATTTTTAATCTTAAACGGTCATCCCATTATCGAAATATTAATATCTAAAAGGAATATGTTTTTGAAAATTTAACAAAGAAAGACATTAATTTTGCTTTGAAACGGGCTTTTCTTTAGCAAATATTGTTAAGTTTTACATTTTGGCTTTTTTGTTGTTTGTTTTTTTAACTCTTGCAAAAGTCTGTATATCTCGATTTTTACATACATATTATTTATTATAAGTTGAGCGAATTTCTAATACTAGCTGTTATTTTTAGAAATGTTTGTTTAACACGTTGAGGACGGCGCAGATTTTGCTACGTCGCGCCGCCGGACGGCAGTAAAAATCGTATGATGTCTTATATGGCGGCGCATTGCACACAATGCTGCGTAGCAAAACTAAAACAGAAACGAGGTGACATTGTGAGTGTTGAAAATCGTAATGGAGTTATATTTTTTAAATGGACAGACAAACGGTCCGTTTGCATGTTAACTGCTTGCAACAATCATACTTGTACTATGATCGAAGGAACAAGTGGTAAACTAAAACCTGATGCTATTTTTGACTACAAGAGCGCGAAAAAAGGTGTTGATATATCCGATCAAATTGCATCATATTACAATTCCGTATGCAAAACCGTTAAATGGTACAGAAAACTTATCATAGAATTCATTTGCGCAACATCAGTTGTCAATGCATGGTATATTCATAAGAGGTGGGTAGCAAGCATTTTGATATTTTAAAATTTAGAGAAAATATTATTGACCAGCTCCTGGATGAAATGCCTACAGAACCACAAACACCTAAAAGAAGAACTATACATTTTCTTGAGAAGTATTCCGGAACTGGGAGAAAGTCGCGAAAACGAGGCTCGAACGCTCTGCTCGACGAGGTAGAAATATTGGTGCAAGTAAATCGAAAAGGGTTACAACGTTTTGCTGATTTTGCGAAGGTGAACCACCACTATGTCTAAAATGTTTTTAAAAAACCCACAAAAACAAATAAATATGTAAATACATTAAGTCTATTATAGTCTACCTGTAAAAATAAGCTTTTCAATTTTTCAGTAAAAAAGTTATTTTTAACCACATGAAGTTTTTTTTCATCTAACAGAACTGTGTTATAAGACTATAGCTGATATAAGCCACCAGCGGTACACGCCGCCAGATGAACCATTCGTGTGTGAGCCACCAGTGGTACACGCCGCCAGATGAACTATTCGCATGTGAGCTACCGGTGGTCCACGCCGCCAGATGAACCATTCGTTGTGAGCCACCAGTGGTACACGCCGCCAGATGAACTATTCGCATGTGACTACCGGTGTCCATGCCGCCAGATGAACCATTCGTGGTGAGCCACCAGTGGTACACGCCGCCAGATGAACCATTCGTGTGAGCCACCAGTGGTACACGCCGCCAGATGAACCATTCGTGTGTGAGCCACCAGTGGTACACGCCGCCAGATGAACCATTCGTGTGTGAGCCACCAGTGGTACACGCCGCCAGATGAACTATTCGCATGTGAGCTACCGGTGGTCCACGCCGCCAGATGAACCATTCGTGTGTGAGCCACCAGTGGTACACGCCGCCAGATGAACCATTCGTGTGTGAGCCACCAGTGGTACACGCCGCCAGATAAACTATTCGCATGTGAGCCACCGGTGGTACACGCCGTCCTCAACGTGTTAAGATAGCACAGATTTTAATTCTAGATTATTTTTTTCACCTTCCAGCAGGACATACTTATATCGTGCATTGTATTACATATTTACATCGTTCTTTTAATAATTAACTTTCATTTATGTAATCTATATTTATTAGCTTTATACTAAACAAAGATTATATAAATACAAATTGCATTTAAATTAGTAAAAGAACGACGTAAGTGTGTAATACGATGCACAATATAAATATCTCCTGCATGCGCCCGCCCGCTGGAAGGTTAACCCTCTGGCTTCATATCCGCGATTTCAAGCAAGTCCATTTTCTGTTGCATCTTGCAATTTTCGCGAGCTTATGGGTTTACTTAGTACTTTTGAAATGTTGACTATTATTATACTAACAAATCCCTGTATGTAAATAACATTTCGCTTTTTCAATGGTATTTGAACATGTTTTCAAACGTTGCATCTATATAGTAACTCAAAAAAAAATCATGCTGTCAGAGGGTTAAAAATTTTTTCAATGAAAGCAGATGAAATTTTCGTCTCATGGTTTACTAGTGCTTGGTGAAAAGGATCCATTCACTTTTATTTAAATGCAAATCCTTAACGTAACATTATCCAACATCAATTTAAAAATATCTCCGCCGTGTGATTTAAATAAATGCATTTCTTCCATTCCGTTAGAATTCTTGCATTCAAGATATTTTTTTCTGCATCGCCGAATCGCAACAAAGCCATACTCCTCGTCATGGAATTCTGAAAATTATGTGCTTAAGAGCATATTCGTCGTTGCTAGGCAACGTGTTGATTCGAACCAAATAAATGTAGGCAATTTTTCGAGTTCATTCATGCAGTTGCAGTTTCCACGTCTTATTCGCGGTATAAGCGAAACCTTCGTCAAATTAAAATGATTTTCTCGTATTTATTTGCTTAATAGTTTCGCTCGCCGATTTAATGTATTCTAGACTTATCGTATATATATATATTCACGATGAAGGCTGTTTATGGATTTCACTTTAGAAAATTAATTTAGATGTATCTTACTGTCATCTGTAGAGTCAAAAATTAATTTGAACTGCAACTGCGATAGGTGATTCAATGCATGTATTTGTTTTAGGAAATGCATTAAATATCTAGCTTTCGCAAATACTGATTAAAATTTCACTTTGAGTAGAATTTCATCAGTAACTGATTTAAAATATGAGAAAAATAAATTCTTCAGTGAGAAAAAAATACATTTAAGTCTTGGTAATATGAATGCACAAGACCATTGGTTCTGACCAATATTTAATCTAATTCAAAAATTAGAGATTGTGTTAATAAATTTAATGCAACAAATCTTATTTTTGGGGTGGTTAAAAAGCCATGATGCCATATACTCAAGCTTGAAACGCTTTTATCTTTTGGATTTTTATGTTCTTATCATGATTAAACATGATTATTGGTTTATGCATGATAAGAACATTGATTATTGATTCGAGTTACATCGACTGCGCCCACACAAGTAAATTAATACAACACCCCCTAGTAAAATATTGTCCGAACTAAAAAACTGTTTGACAAACTGTTTTTGTAAAACCAACAGTAAGAAGCCTGACGCAGCAAAGATGACTCCAAAGAGCAATGAGCACTTGCAACTTCTAACAAAATGTATCGCAAACCGATTTATGACATCGCTGACTCGAGAAGGCAACGTCGAGTGTAAACTTCCTTCTTCATGTGTGTGACATGGAAGTTTGGGAAGGAATTGCCTGCTCGCTGTCGTTCTCGTCCGGTTCAAAATTATGAGGTCCTTGCCAAAATAGCCTTCAAAAGCGGAACTTTAATATAATTAAACAAAATGTAACCCAAGTAGGTATAATTTTAGGCTGGCTAACCTTGGGTTTTAGACTCAATTAAAATCCCATTTTTGGTTTAGTTATATTAACGTCCGTTTTGAAGCAACACGAGGGCTATTTTGGGGCAGACCTCGTAATTTTGAGCTGGCAACCCCTCTTCAAACTTCCGCACCACACCTGCGGGTAGATGTTTGACCTCCTACGTATGATTTCACTTGCAACAGCCTCAATACACGGCGGATCTTCAGTGGAAACGAGTTTCGAACCTGGAACCTCTCTGGCTCCAAAACCGACACCTTACCACTAGGCCACCGCGCCCTAAATCAAATTTTTAAATAGTGATGATATACTTCAAGGGGTAAGACATGATGAAAGTTTGGTGTTTTCTATGAATGAAAAGTGTTTTCTGGTAAATGTGCAGAGCAGCACTGTTTTTAATTTATTTAGTTTGGCATGAGAATTAGCATGGATAATATAATGAAAACATAAAATCAAAGATTCGGCAAAACTCAATCAATCATGATCTTCGTTGATTCAATTCAATAGTTTAATGCTGTATAATAATACTGTAAAGCACTGTTTATGCGTTTCTCATTTATACGTCTTTTATATCGTCGTTTCATCCAAGTCCCGATTCATTCGCATTCAATGATAAAGGGGTCTCTTCTGGTACCCCCGGTTGGGTTGGGAGACGTCACTTTTTCCGTTGTTAAGGGCCGGGAAAAGTGACGTCTCCCAACCCAACCGGGGGTACCAGAAGAGACCCCAAAGTAGTTCGTTTATACGGCGGAAAGCTCCAGTTGTACTTCGTTTTCCCCTGTTCTAAAATGTGAAAATTTCCTCCTTTCCAGAATGTGAACTGTGATGAAGACACCATGACTTCATAATTATTCACAGTTGATGAATTAATAGAAGACAGATAGTCTGGTGCTAATTTAAGCAATGAACTCATTTCGCCTTTCCTTTAAAGACGCAGTGGACTCCACTCAAATCCTTCTAACTCATGTCTTTTGTCAAAAGAATAGTAGAAAAACCATTCAATGAATTTAATTCGATTCGTAATGTTGTACTTAACCTTCCAGCGGGCACGCGTTTTCAAGAGATACTTGCATTGTGCATCATATTACATATTTATAGCGTTCTTTTATAAATTTAAGTGCAATTTTTATTTATAAAATCTTTGTTTACTATTAAGCTGATAAATACAGATAATATAAATAAAGGCTTGCTTTATTTTTGTAAAACAGCACGATATATTTATGTAATACGATGCACGATATGTCGTAAAATTTGTGCAGGCGCGCCCGCTGGAAGGTTAATACTCACAGACACTCAGCACATCAGGAGGCGGTTAATGTTTTTTAAATTTAAAGCCCACCCGCATGCACATAAATTGTATAAGAAATGCATAATTAGACCTCAAAGATGCATAATAAAAGGTATGATTTTGCTCACTTTCAATGATAAATGTATAATTTTAAAATTTAATTATTGTCTTCCATACTATATAGTGATATACTAGTAGTATATTTTAAGAGACTTTAAAATTGATTTTAAATGAATGTGCAATAGCAGCATCAAGTTCATAATAATCAAAGGTGATTATTAAAATGTTGGCGTATACTGCTCAGCAACGGATTCCGATGCTACCACTTTTGGGCGATTCTACACCGGAAAGGGGTGTCAGGCAATGAATTATATGAGCGCATTTCCCGGGTTCTTTGTTAGATCACGCTCAGTGAAATGTATACATCAACCTTCCCTTCTTCACTTTCCCCCTATTTTAATGAAAATAACTCCGTCCGGCGCATGCGCAAAAGCGCGGAGGGTTTCCGAATCCGTTGATAAAAAATACGTCTTTTCGTTTATACGTCGTTTTAGGTCAGTACCGTGAAAGACGTATAAACGGTGCTTTACTATATATTAAACAACATGACATGGAAGGAATCAGTGCTGGGGTTGCGGACAGTGCAAGCTCTAACGCCCCGCGTCGCTGACCGATTTTACAAAACGGAAATTGATTGCACTGATTTATATAACGAAATCAAAGTTTATCGTCGCGTTTTGCCTTGTAGAGCACAGTATTACAAACATTACAATGCTTAGTTAAAAAATAATTCAATTGAATCCTATACAAATTTTGCTTCGGTTCCAAAATTATATTGACCTTGGCAATTACTGTAGAAAGATTAAACTGATCTTTCTACTTCTCAAGATTAAAAATAATAAAAAATCACTTGAGATCTAGCATTAGAGAAGAATGATTGATCTTCTTAACCATTTCATTTATCGAATCCGAATTAATCAAAAAACTAAATGAACTTTATGCACGTGGCGTATAGTCACGTGACGGCGGGACGCCGAAAACAGCTGATCGGAGTTGAATGATCGGATAAGAATGCATAGCAAGCTAAAATAGCCATTTTTTTCAGAAATAATGACAAATAGCCATAATCAGTTATTCAATCAATTTGAAATGTGCTTAAATTCAAATATATTTGAAAAAAACATCCAAAGATAAAGATTCTGTATTGAGAGTTACAAATATAAAAGAAAGCTTCGTCACACGAAACACATCATATTTCTGAAGGGATGAAGATCACAACAAACATTCCTAAATCGACGACACTAGAGAAATAATTTATAGCAATAAAAAATTCTGCGAAATACTTTGTTAAAAGATTGAAGAAAAAAATTTAATAAAATTTCAGTCGACAACAAATAGAGTTAATAAAAGAGGGTCTGCGATTGCTATGTATTGAAACTAATATTCTATTTTTTTTATCCAAAAAACCTGCTTTTATAGGCAATAATCATAAAATAAAAAAACTGTCAGAAATATATAGTATTAAGGGAAAATTGTAATCTTCTATAAAACTGTATGTATTATAAGCGAATTTTGCATAAAAATATCTATTACAAAAAAGGATATAATCAACACAGAAGAAATCCATTTTTAAAAAAACAAAAGAAACTATTTCCATACAAAGCAAAAATTCACTTATTTCGAGTTGTGACAATACATCCTTAAACCATACCATTAGAAAACTCCACTTTAAACATTAATTAACATCCTCCTACAGGGTGTTGAAATTATGAAGATTCCCAGCGACTTAACATTACCATCGGAAGTTGATGGGTAAGAATGAAATCGTACTTTACCGCAAATAATCAAAACGGAAAACTCGTCCATAAAGCATATAAGAAAATGGAACAAAAATCCCATATTGTAAACTTATTATAGTATGTCGCATACTAAATTGAATTTATAAATAAATTATTTTTGTTATTTGATTTTTTTAGCTAATATTTGCGTGATTGAAATATTAAACTCATTAAAATAATTTAATTATTCATCATTTTCATGATTCCTTTAGTCTTTACTATACCAAATTGCGCAATCTTAAATAGCAAAATATATCCTGTTGAACGAAATTTTTTCCGAGTCAACTTTCTTTTGCTCAGGCCGTCTCTGGAAGTGTCGATTTTAACTGTCTGGCTTGAGTTAATACGTTCAGCTATGCTCAGATGCACTTTTAAAGCACGAAACTCGATTCAATTGGTCATAGCAGGCTATGAGGATGCGAAGATATAAATTGGTAGATGGAAAACCAGAAGATAGATGAATTTTCATTCGTTGGTTTGGGTGGTCTACACTCGATCAGATCTACGTTCAATATATGGGGATTTTTTGTGAGATGCCGAAAAATGTACTCACAACGTTACCCTCTTGGCTATAGTATCAGTATGTGATAATACAGTAGAACCTCGCTAATCCGAACTAATTGGGACAGATCCCTATTCGGATTACCAAAAATTAGGATTACCCGAAATTCCGAAGCAAACAAAAGCGAAATTCTTCCGCTTATTAAATGCATCCCAGGTTGTGAAGATGCAACTGAGCACAGTGTAACTGAGTGGTTGTCTTGTGATACTGAAGCCAATCAGTTATGCACAGATGAAGAAATCGTCTCTTTAGTTCAGAATGAGCCACGAGATGACTCTGATCTAGAAGAAACTGATGAGCCAGAGAATGTTCTCGTTTCCCATTCTGAAGCTGCAAATGCGCTAGAAATAGCTCTGCGATATATAGAGCAGAGTGAAAATGCGACATCAACAGACATTATGTTTATGAGACGTTGGCAGTGGTGAATCTAGGATTCCGGCCTGGGGGGGGGGGCCGGAGGTCATAAAAACTTTGTATCGTCGTGATGAATGTCAAACTTCAAGGCTAAAGTAAACCAAAACTCTTTAACTTTGCAGACTTTACTCACTTGACAATAAGAATCATAAAGAACAATACAATACTTTCGATAATTTAATAAAAATTACAATGAAATAACTAGCCAAAAAATGTCTTCGACCGCGTCAATGCTACAAGTACAAGCGGAATGACTACAAAAGTAGCAAAATTTTCGAGCCTTTCAAGCAATGTTGAAATGTTTTTAGTATTATTTTTTAAAGAGAGAAATTAAGAAAAAGCAGTTGTAATGATGTTAAATTAAATCAAGAATTCTGGCTCGGCTCTGGGGGGGCTGCAGCCCGATACCCCCCCTCCCCCGGATTCGCCATTGGACGTTGGCATAATATTGCTTCCACGTCGAAAATAACATCACTTCGTCAGACAAATCTGACTAATTTCTGCACCCAAAAAGGTCGTTAATATAAATATGTATGTGATGTGTTAATGTGTTTTTATTAAATGTAAATGTGATCCTTGAATTATTGCATTAGTTTCTTCAATGTGTACAAAATTATCCATAATGAAAAAGTACTGTTTTGTTTTCAGTATGTATATTTAAATCTTTTCAGGTAACCTTTTCAATTACATATAATTTTTGAAAATAAAATAGGTTCGGATTAACCGGAATTTCGAATTAGCTGGGTTCTACTGTAATGATTATAGTAATAAAATTGTGGCTTAGCGAAAAACTGAAAATACATGTGCAACAATTCATTTGACATTTTGTCTGAGGATACCCCAGCGGCAATATCCAAAACCTGACTAGCGGGAATTTTCTCCGTATAAGTACACAATGTTTTCTGTTAAGCTTCACAGTATAGTGAGGAGAATCGAGTGTACATTCGGGCCTCTTCCCTCTGGTCGAATGAGAACAAAATATGATACAATTTCACAATTATGATGTGAAGATAACATACCAAATTTCATTTATCTATCTTATTGCGCTTGAGAGTTATCCCAATCATTCATCCACAAATAGATAGACTGACAGACACTCAAACTCTCGACGAATTTGCTTCCAAATTTGATGTACATTTGCAATTCCGATGATAAAAATAAATACCAAATTTCACGCATTTAGCTGTTTACATTTTTAAGTTATCACATTCACAATCACGCAGACAGGCAGACAGACTTCCTCTTGACGGATTTCTTCCAAAATTTGACAGGAATCTGCGATTTGGGTCTGAACACAACGCGCCAAATTTCATGTTTATAGTCCGTTGTGTCTTTTGAGTTTTCATGTTCATAGACAAACATAATTCCAAAAAAAATGTGCTTTTCGGACTCCGGGAGGCCTAAAACACGGATATTCATTGAAACTCTAGGTCGAATTTCTCAGATTACAATGTCTATTCTTTCTATACGCCATAAACGAGAAAGTGGAAATGTCTGGAATATAATGGTCATCACTTCCATCCCACCTGTAATTTTAAATGCCAAACGTAACAGTATATGTATCATTGATATTTCAATAAATTTGCTATTTAACACGTTAACCTTCCAGCAAATTTTACGACATATCGTGCATCGTATTACATATATATATCGTGTTATTTTCCAAAAATAAATGCAACTTTTATTTCTGTTATTTGTATTTATTAGCCTAATAGTAAACAAAGATTTTATAAGTAAAATTGCACTTAAATATATAAAATAACGATATAAATATGTAATACGATGCACAATTCAAGTATCTCTTGCAAACGAGCGCCCGCTGGAAGGTTAAGCGCCAAGTCAGTCACCGGTGACTGACACTATACTTTCCGTTGGGATCGCGTCTGTCACCTGTGGCTGACACTATACTTTCCGTTGGGACCGTGTCTGTCACCGGTGACTGACACTATACTTTTTGGTGGGACCGCGTCTGTCACCGGTGACTGACACTATACTTTTCGTTGGGACCGCATCTGTCACCGGTGACTGACACTATACTTTTCGTTCAGGCAGTATCAGTCACTGCTGACTGGCAGTATATAATTTTAAAAAAATATATTCTTCCGTTAATAAATTTTAAATAATTTGGAGGTCATAAAAGAAAGAATGTAGCCTAAGCATTTCTTATTACAAAAAAAAAATAATATTCGGAGTCATTAAAATACGGTACACATAAAATCGTCTTCTTTTGTCTGTTCGATGTTGCCATCATTTTGATGAAATCGGATGTCGTTGGCTAAGCGAAAAGAACGCCGAAACAAGCTTGGCGCTTAACGTGTTAAATAGAAAGTGTTTCACTTCTTGAATACTGTATACATTTTTGATTGTCTCTGTGCACGTCCAAATAAAAATTTCTAGTTTCATTTATAATAATTGTTTCCAGTTTACTTTTGTTTTCGATTTAAATCAAAAGTATTCTCATGTGGAAAGCGACTGTGGCGGAAAGCTCGACCGGTGAAGCGAGAAACTGCGGTTTTACTTCCAATAAAACCGTGGCAGAAGTACCCCTTTCCCCCGCTTAACAAGTGGCCGGGAAATGGGGCCCCGATTTCTCCCGGAACTCCCATCGGAAACCACCCCAATTAGACAGGACCCGGTAATCAATTTGGCTCCATTCAATTTCCCTTTTACCGAATCCAGGAAGAAGCGTTTGTGGCACAAACATCGCGCCATGTTGAATAACAAATTGGTAAACAGAAAAGCGCTCTGTCATTGGATGTGTGGGCTAACTTTGTCGGAAGCTAAATACAGTTTTTTTTCCGGTAATTTATAATGATTCAATCACAACTAGGACAAGTCTCAAACATCAACGAACAACAAATATGCGATGGAGCTGAACATTACAAATGTATCAATTACTGAACAATCTGTTGGTATCCGGTGGCATCTAGCAGTACATGTCGTAAATCACACGAATCTTGCAACTCTTCGATTACAGGAATTGAATTTAAGTTATACAATGATCCCTCAGCAATCCGGCAGATATTAAGAGGAATGCCGGATTAACGAAAGCGATGGATGAGTGGAGATTATTAAAAATGTGTATTAATAGTAAAATCTTAATCCACAAAATATATCTGTTTCTAGTTATCCCTTTCACACACACCACTCGCCCTGCTGAAAAATGGATAAAAAGGAAAGTGTCGCATTATAAAAGGACGATTGCCCTTCGTACGAGGGACGTTCCGAAAGTAAGTTTCGTCGTGCTTTTTCACAAGGAAGCTTTATTACAAACAAAAACATACAACATCATAACAAAATAAGAACTTTTGGCTATTTCTCCACATACTCGCCACCGACTTTTCTATATTTGTCGTACCATGAAATCAATTTCCAGAAACCATCCTGGTAAAAATCGTTGCCCAGCGAGCGAAGGAAGTTCTTCACAGCCTTAACGCCATGTTGATGAGCATGTTCGGAAGTGACGTCCCGACAGTGCTGGCTACAATGCAGGAAAAGAGAGAAATTCTGATGGGGCTGTAGGGCCCGACCAGGGTTCTTGAATTGAGGGTCTTGTTCTTGGACGATAGCGCAAGACCCCACACAACAAAGGACACAAAAGAACACATTCGCCGCCTGGGAGGGAGAGTTTTGATCACCCGGGCCTACAGCCCCGATCTTGACCCCATTAGACTTTCACCTTTTTCCTGCATTGAAGTCAACACTATCGGGACGTCACTTCCGAACATTCTCATCAAACTGGCGTTAAGACTGTGAAGAACTTCCTTCAATCGCTGGGCACCGATTTTTACCAGGATGGTTTCTAGAAATTGATTCCACGGTACGACAAATGTGTCAATGTCGGTGGCGAATATGTGGAGAAATAGCCAAAAGTTTGTATTTTGTTATGCTATTGTATGTTTTTGTTTGTAATAAAGCTGCCTTGTGAAAAGACATGACGAAACTTACCTCGTATTTTTACGATATTAAGAAGGATTCAATTTGATGGTACAAGACAAGTTCCTCGTATGAAAAAGCTTTGAAGTTTTTACACAAAACATGGGACATTCTATTCTGTTGAAGTAGTTTTAGTATGAGAACTTGAACGAATACTGTGGTGTATGTTAACCCCTTAACGGTAGCGCCCGTCATATTGACGTTCATCGAATTATCGCATTTTTAGGCTTATAAACCAAAATTTAATTATTAATTAGATTTATAATTTGACACAAAAATTACGCAGAATCTATAAGCAGCTCAAGTACTCTATGCCTTCTTAGATGAATGAAAACGATAGCCCCTTTCCAAAACAGGAGGGGTCATCTTATTTGATAGCAAAGAAAATGCGAATCTGAAGGGGTTAAAATATTATTCGAAACAGAAGTTCTCTCCGATGATCGCATTCCGATTTTTGAGGTGTAATCTATTCCAGCGGACGCGCATATTCTGGAGATGCTTATATTGTGCACCATATTAAATACTTATATCGTTTTTTGATCATTCTAAGTGCAATCTTTATTTATATAATCTTTGTTTACTATAAAGCTAATAAGTACAGACTACATTAATAAAAGCTGCATTTATTTTTGTAAAGCAACGCAATATAAATATGTAATACCATGTAAGTAACTCCTACATAATCGCGCGCCCGCTGGAAGGTTAAGGCTATTCGAAGTCTCAAGATATATTTTTAAGGAGGGAATCTTTATGGGAAAAATAAGAAATTGATTTCTCCCCCTTCAAGTAATTCAGAAATAAGATCTACCCTTCCTTTCGACTTACAGATGGTTTTAAAATAAGATAATAAATGAATTCAAATTTAATATCCACACTTTTGCCGTCATCAGTTAAAAACATCACATTCATTTAACAGATCGGGAAAGCTACTAGCAGTGGCATAACTATAGATTGGCAGGACTGACTATGTGCCAGGGGTCTATGGTCTTAGGTAGCTCAGAATAGCACAAAAATATTGTTCAACGTTCTTTGATATTGAAAAATATTCGCAGTATTGTATATTATTGTACAATAACATATACTATTAATTAGATAATATAGAACAATATTGTACAATATATTTCTGCTACTTGGGACTCGAAGTGTTTCACAGCTTATAGACACTGCTATTTAATAATTCATACCACCACGGCTAGTGGGTACCGAGCATTCATTTTCAAAATTAAAATTAATAAAATCCTTCTTGAGAAATTTCATTTGACAAGAAAGGTTGCATGATCTAGCAATATCGTCATCTGAACATCCTTTGGCCCAAAAGTCGGATTTTTAAGAATTAATTGAAGTGTTTATTAAGAATTTGTAAACACTTTAGCTGAAAGGAAAGCTCAAAATAAACAATTGTAAATTATTTGTAAAATATTGTTAATTTACAAGCACAAAAAAGTTGGAAAAAATTATCCTAAAAAATTTTGAGTTCACAGCAGAGATGCATCTGAGATTTACTACTGCACTATTCACAGAAGTTTCTGATTCACCTATTCACTGCCAGCAACATTTAGAGCACAACCAGACTCTACGAATGCACTACGAGATATCTCGTAGTTGGCAGTGAATGGGTTAAACCAAAACCACGGGGATTGATGAGCGAAGAACTCTAGTAAAATTATGTTTAACTACACAATAGTATTACATAATACTAGCCATGTATGTTTTTTAATTATTGTGCAAAGAACAAGCAGCAAATTCTTCACCGAAAACAATAAACGTCTTTATTTTTCCAAAATTGGCACCACAATCGTTTTAATAATATGATTAGGAAATTCAATCATTTTCATGAAATATCGCGAAATTAATCAGAATAATCAATCAGATACTAAGCCAAAACAAAAATTTCCCTTTAAAGCTTTAAAGGGAAGTTTTTTCAAAAAATGTCATATTAAAATATTTTTCAGAATGAAATTGGCCTAAGAACTTATTAGATAAAATTAATTTGATTAATTAATATTTAACAAATCAAAACACCTCGTTATGGTTTGAGATAAGAAACTGAAACGTATAGGTTTCTGCTTCATGGAGAAATTTGGCGAGAACTTGTGCTATCTTCTCAGCGTTATAAATTTCGCTGTGCCTGCCAGATCTTTGAGGAACCAGGGTTCTTTTCCTAATGTGTATTCTAGATTTAATTATATTGACAGGTTCTCGTTGTATAAATTTTATAAGACTTTTAACAAGATCTCTGGTGAACTGGACATTTATCATATGTCTCCTACTATTTTTAAATCGAATTGTTTTCAACTTTTAAATACATAACCCGATTTCTTTTTATTTCCTTACACTTGACTATATATATTAAGATTTTTATGCGTTGATCTAGTGTTTGTGTGTGTTTGACTTTTTGAGCCTTGCTTTTTTAATGGTTTTTTGATTTGGTGTTCTAAATTTAAAAAAAAATGTGTGATTTTTTTTAATATAATTTTAATGTGACGGTGTGTAACATGGAATTTTGGAGCCTCAGTATATTTTTAGTGCTTTTGTAATTGCGCGTTTTCATTTTAAAACATTTATGTGTTTACATTTTTATAATTGACGAGGTTTTGAGCTTTGAACTTTTGTATTCTCTGCAGTTACTTTTTTTTCTTTGTATTTTAATTCACTTTGTGGCTTGTGTTTTTTGTATGTTTTTGATCATGCACTCTGTAAATGGAGTCATCTCTGTAGTGTGCTTTCTTTGAATAAATAAATGTTATGTATTGACACCTTACTAAATCAAAATAAAATTTATCATAATTTATTGATAACTAATTTTATTGTTAACCACATTATGTGATCAAAGTCCAATCTGTTTGGTAGTATTTTTGTGTTTTCTTAAGTTATTAAGAGATAGCAGCTCTAATCAGAGGTCTTACCTTGGGCATTTAAAAAAAATTATAAATTTGATGGTAAACTGTACTTCCCACGGACCTTAGAAAGAATTAAAATGGCATTTAAATTCCAACTCCTGTCGTCCAATTAATCAAAAACACATCGAACCAAGCTGAATGAACTTTCAAAGCCATCATTAACTAGATTAAAGAGAGATTAATCAGATTTCTTTAAGTTAACGGTTGAAAAAGTTTCCTGCCCTCAAAATGATTCCGCTTTAAAGACCTTCAAAAATTCCTCCCGCGATCGCCATCTCTCAAGTGATGCGATTCTTCTCATTTTTTCTCTGGCCAGAAATAGCAAAAGATGAAATTTTAATTGACTTTTTGATGAGGCGAGTTCGTTTTGTTCGGCGAGTAAGATAACTGAACCGTACCCAAAAGATCGCGCATCGACCATGCAGGAAGTCTGTCTCAACACAGATTTACCATCATTATTTTTATTGTGCTCTTTTTTCCTGTTTTAGAACATCTCAAAAGCTCTTCTTTTGATATTTGCTGTCCATTGTCTATAGTTGGCTGGAAACATCTTTTAAGTAGCCTAGTTAAAAAGAACTTTTGTGAATCGGACAAGAATCGTGAATAAGCACGTGGTTTCCGGAGGGATGTTTTGTCTTGGACAAAAGGGTTACAAAAGAAGCATAACATTTGCTTGTGTCTAGTTAGTAACAGAGGTCAGCATCACGCTTTAGTGTAGTTTATTGATTTAAACTGCAGAAGCAGGTATGCGTGTGGGTCGTTATCTTAAGTTCGTGGTTGTAGGATTAATGAGTGAGTTATTCTCTTTAAATGAACTATTTTAAAAACATGAATTCGATGTAGTCAGAGAATGTTATTACGGAAGAACTAAACACTTTTTTACTGTGACCTACCGTATCAGAGTAATAGAATTTCTTCTCCGAAATCTGAACATTAACCTGGAAGATATGCGTCTGAAATACCTTTGAAAATTGGAACATAATATTTGTTACGAACTTCCCCACAAAAGTAAGAGAGGTCAGTCCGTTGAACGCTGTGAGGGCCTGGCCGGATGGGGGAGGACTCTCCTTTAACCTTTCTTGCAAGTTAGCTGCTTGCTGTGAGCGAGAAAGTTAGTTCTACCAGCGACGCTCCCACTGTGAGGTGTCATACATTTTTTAGGACACATTCTTGTGGAGCTGAAGAAAAGAACTCATGTGCACTCGGTTGAATGCCGACAAGAGGCACATTATAGTAACATGAATATTTAGGAGTGATTAATGTGCTGAGTGATTATCTGCGGAGTATATGATTTATTGATTTAGTATGGGTACAACATGGTCTCCATGTCCACAGGAAATAAAGATGTTGAATCCCACACTAGATGTCATCATTTGGAGCTTAGATAAGTACATTATCAATTATTACATTTTTAAGTCTAAATAAGTTAAGAATTCTCCTGATTAGCTTGTGCGAAATAGAAACTTTTCCACAATATTAGATACTGTATATGAATCTGGGATCTAAAGCTGCGATTCTCGAATTGAGGACTGCGGAAACACAAATTTTTAAAAAAATTAAAGAGATTCGAACCTCCGAAGCATCTTAGTATGATATTGTTTTAGGCTTGATTCATATGTCTTTATATTATTTTTAAAATTCTACTCTCAATTATATAGCAACGAAAACGTCCACACAAAAAAATATATATTATTGTCGCAACGCGCGTGTGTATAAATGGAGTAACTAAAACAATGAAAAGTTTTGTCGTAAAATATGCTTTAAAACATTTTTGAAAATTTATTAAACGTACAGAAAAGCTGAACGAAAATAAAAATTCGTTTCACTGAAAAGCTATTGTTCTGAATTTTAAAGTAGTGTAAAATTGGAGCATATTATTTCCACGTAGAACAAAGTTATTAAAGAAAAACGATAAAATTTCGATTAATTAGTTAAAATTTCGAATACCCTTTCTTACTGAGCACTTACTACTCAAATAGTAGCTACGTGCTAAATTCGATACGTAGCTACTACTTGTTTTTTGCTTATAACATGCAGACTTATCAACCAAATCAAACGAAACTTACAGAATAAATTACAATGTTATAGCAAAGCATCATATTAAAAGATCCAATGGTCTGCCCTGTAGAGCGTTCTGAAAGATTTTCGCATCATATTAAAAGCTCCAATGGTCTGCCCTATAGAGAGTTCTGAAAGATTTTCGCATCATATTAAAAGGTTCAATGGTCTGCCTTGTAGAGGGTTCTGAAAGATTTTAGCATCATGCGTGTCTCAATTTACAGATGGAACCCAGCCTATGAACGTTATGTTAAAAACAGAGACCCTTCGGAATTGTTGAAACCAAAATAAAAAAGGAACTATTCTTTCAATGCAAAAATAAAATATCCATAATGGTTATACATGCAGATTTCCTGGGCTAAATGTATCCAAAAGTGCAACTACTTTTATACCAAACGGGACAGAAAGCATACGAATTCTGGAAACAGTAGTATGGTATTGAGATACGGAAGATATATGGGAACCAAACAACTTTTATCTGTTTCACTTACGCTTCCTTTCTAGTGACTTTTGTTGAATTTTGCTACTCTTTCAATAAAAATCCTACAAAAAGCAAAATCAATTTTTGTTTTACAACCCCTCTCCCCCATACACTGAACTTCCATTAATCTGCGAACTAAAAATCGAAACTAAACTTCCATACATCGAATATTTTAATACAGGCGAGTGGCCTTTGAAAACGTTCAATTTCTTCTATTCTAATGATTTTCTTTTAATGTGTTTTAATATTCATTAAAGCATGATTGTAGTTGTTTGATTCTATAGTAATTCGTCAGTTAATTATGGACAATATTGTTGATACAATTACTGGATGCTGCTGCGTTGGCACGCAAAAGGTGTATTGTTATCGCTATTGTTTACTTCTTCTGTATTTTCTTTTTTTTTATATTAAAATATCTATCTTTTGTATTTTATTGGAAGTTGCAACATTCTCGCGCCATTCTGTCTAATACAAAGTTTAATTTTTTAACTTCGAATTTTTTATATCTTTTGTTACATTACTCCACTTGTACTTGTTTATATACTGAAGTTTTTTTTGCAAGAACTTTGGATTTTCAAAGAAAAATATTTTCTGCATATCGAATAAAATTTCTATATAACAAACAAACCAAAAACCAAATAAATTAGTGTTAGACTTTTTGTCAATTCATTTTGTCTAATGGTAAGTAATTATAAATTTATAACATTTCTAATCCTTATCCAGCCCCGAAGTCGTTAAAATTACACTCACAATCAGAGCTGAAGGCTTGTAAAAAGGTTAATTTCCGTTCGAAGCTCCATCTCAATTGATTAAACCAAGAGACTATACAGGGTGTCCACGCTTGTGGTGAACAATAGCTAATTTCTACACCGTTAGAGGTATACATATATTTGCAATTGAAAAAATGTTTTAAATGAAGGGAAAATTATAATATATGTGTTTTGAGTGAATAAATATATTCCTGAAAAATTTATAAATTTTAACTTTTTATACAGTCCCTCGGTCCTATCAGTCATATTTAGTAAAATTTTTTTGACACTCGAACATTTTAAACAAAAAAAGTTCCACTCTTCTGCGACTGAAACTGACCGAGTTATGGAGCTTTGAGTTTCGCTTACTTAGACCACTTTATACCATTTCAATAGCCGTCTCGAAGACGATCCACCAATCAATGCACAGTACTTGCTCGACGAGGCCGCTGATTGGTTAAAAATCATGAAATTCAAAGCTCCACAGCTCGCTCAGTTTTAGTCGCAGAAGAGTGGGACTTTCTTTGTTTAAAATATTAGAGTGTCAAACAAATTTTACTAAATATGACTGATAGGACCGGGGGACCGTATAAAAAGTTAGAATTCGTAACTTTTTCAGGAATATATTTATTCACTCAAAACACATATTATAATTTCTCCCTTCATTTAAAGCATTTTTTCCATTGGAACTATGGGGCCATTCAAATATTACGTAAGCACCCAAGGGGGGGAGGGGGTTTGCGATTTGCTTATTTTTGCTGACAAGGGGGGGAGGGGGGGTCAAAAAATACCAAAAACATGCTTACGTAATAATTGAACGGCCCCTATATGTCTATCCCTAACGGTTTAGAAATTAGCTATTGTTCACGATAAGCGGGGACACCCTTTAGAACAACTTCAGATGTTCATGGATTCCCCGTCCTTTATTTCTATCCAACTATAAATGACTTAATTTTAGTTTATTTAGTTTGAAAATACGATCATCCGATACACTGTACGACGCACGGGCATGGCAATATAGAGGGTTAAGAAAGAGGTTAATAATAGGCATTTCTCGAAATAAACCGGTTAAAAAGTACCGCCAGCATAAAAATTAATTTCATTCTGGATTCAGTTATAGAAGGCAATCATCTTATAGATCCACCCCGCACATTTCTCACACACCGGAGTCCACATTCATCATCAGCATCATCCAAAGTTTGCGTTGTTGATCGAGACGCAACAAGTGGGTCACAGGAGGTCAGTGCGGCAAAAGAAACTTCTCCCGGAAGTTCAGATCCGATACACCAGAAGTGTCCCCTGAGGCTGTGTGCGCTGCATAACATGTCTCATCGATAGAGATTCCTCGTGCAAATGTACTTACTTTTCTGTTATCATCGTCTGACTTATGGACCGACCGGTATATTGGGATGTATCTGCCTGTTGGTCAGGCGGGCAGTTTCATGTATGCAGATGGCATTGAAGTATCGTTTCGGATGCAGGGGTGGAATGGGAAGTAGTGCAATGTGGGTGAGCTGGGGTTGTGAGCGGAATAACGAATCGGTGGGCTTTTGTTTACGGAATTGTTAGATATGGATGAGTAACATGTGGTTTTAGTTTATTTATTTTTGCAAGTTTTTGGTCCGTGAAATGGATTTATGTGTCGTCCTTCACTTCGCAGTTACGTAGTTAAGGAAAAGCAACAATTTAGATGAGTTTTTTTTTCAGCTCTGGAGAATAATTAAAGACGATTTATGTATAGTCTTTCTAATGGAATCAATTCATGGTCAAGTGATTCAAATCAAATGAGTAGCGACCGTTCAATTTTGGAATATATTGCGCATCTGGCTGGAGGAAAAACGACGTGATGTCATAGCAGAGAGTGAAATAATGTTCAGTTGAAGATAAGATGATGCTTATCGTGCCAGTGTGACCATTCTATTAATCCTGTCACATAGTCGTTTGCCTCATCACTCAATCAAATGTCACTTTTATTTTGGAAAGGATCGATTTTTTTTATTTTTTTCTATTTTGGTCGAGATAATACATGGGATTCACGAAATATTTAAATATCTCATATGAATATTGCATCCTTATTAAAATGGTGTGAAGTTGATTTCCAAATTCATATTCGATAAATCAATGCACGTGTCTAACATGAGCATGTGTTAATATATTATATCTAATTAAAGAAACAATACTGGTTTTAAAATTAAAAAAAAGGAAAAAAATTATTTAAAAATTACACGGAAAGCTCTGAAAATTATAAAGTACACAAAGTTTCTAGGATGATGGAGACTTTTAAAAGGGAAGCAATGAAATAATTGAAAATCAAAAAACAGTTTCAAATCAATAAAATTGGGAGACGTTTAAGAACAGCCTTTTATAAATTTAAACAACGAATGCATGCTAACAATACTGTATGATGGGAATGTCCAGAATAAGCTTAATGGATTCATTGTCAAATATAATTTCGAAATCCCATATAAATTAATTCATAGAAATCCAAATTTAGTTTTAATAAAAAAAGCATATTAGTAACTCTGTGATTTTTTTGGAAAGGGTCTGAAAGCAATTTTGTTTTAGAGTTTTATCGGATTAGTAAATTGTTTCATTTTTCTACATGAAACTTATTAATTTTTACTTTTTTGTATACGATGTACAAATAAAAAAAACATTGTCATCGCCAAAACATTAGGTCCACGAGACATTTTTAACCTTCCTGATTCCAAAAAAGACAACCAAAAAACATTCGTGGAATTATATCTGTGCTTGTGAATATAAATAATGTTAAATGAAAACGCAACCAGCTATATGCACAGAAATTGGTATGCGTCTTTACGCCAAAACTGCACACCAGCTTCAAATTTGTCAACGGGAGAGTACATTTCGTAAGGACTTAAGAGGTACTTTTCGAGAATTTTCGATTTTTTTTCACTATCGAAATTACTGCTCAAACAGAACCATATTTACAAAGCATTCTTTAATGCATATTTCCTTGCCGACATCTGAGGTAAAAGTTACATGCATTTTTTATTATCGTGTTTATGTTAATAAATCGAATCAACTTCTCTATTTATATAATGATGAATGTTCGGGGAATGCAATTTCTATCACATACACTGGCGGAAAGTAAAATTCCACCAACAGAAAGGCATTGCTCGAAGGATGTACGAATTATATTACTTTTACTCTAGTCTACCATAAGCAAGATGTATTCACACATGCGACATTTTTAATTAAGAACCATCCAGCGCTAATTAACTTACTTAAAAAAACCTTGGTTTAATGAGATGAGTATCAGGTAAAGCAGAGGTTCCCAACCTGTGCTACGCGTACCACTGGGGTACTCGAAGGATCAGTTGGGGTACGCGAAGGATCAGTTGGGGTACGCAAAGGATCAGTTGAGGTACGCGAAGGATCAGTTGAGGTACGCGAACTCAAAGTCGGTAATAGCGGACACAAGAAAACATAAGGGATTAAAAATGTTACAGAATTTTGTTCGTGTAAAAAGTAAAAGTTGTGCAAGTCCTAAACCTACCCTTAAAATAAGAAAACAAGAAAGCAAAAGGAAATGTAATTTTTAGCTATCCTGATAAGTTAATGCGGAATTATTACAATACAGATTTCATCTGTTTTGACGTTGACTTAATACAATTGCAAAAATGCAATAAAACGGAAAATCTAAAATAAGTCCTGCAAATGTTATAAATTCCAGTCATTTGACTCTGAAGCTCACTTAGGCCATTAACATTATTGATAAAAACATCTTTGTAGAGGCGGATGGTTGTAGGGGGGATATAATAGTAGGGGGGTACGCCAAAATAAAAAGACTAATCAAGGGGTACGCCAAAATAAAAAGACTAATCAAGAGATACGCGAGAGGAAAAAGTTTGGGAATCCATGATGTAAAGGACCGACGGAAATAGTGGAAGTGCTTTCTCACAGATCTGTGTCCGATTAAACCGACAAGGATCCGGATGTGACTTCGACAAGTGGCGCGTGCTGGAAGACACCCATAACTTGGCATTGGAGATGCATGCCGGCCTACTTTCTGGTGACACTTCCGAAATCTTTCGGAAGAATCTGCACTGCACGCATCGTTGGATCACTTGATGGCTCCCAACAGCAGTTGCGCTGGCTTAGAATAGCGGATTCCACAGGTGGCTCGAAGCACTTTCTCTGGCATTGAAACGCGGGCATTGTTCATTGGATTTATTAGCCGAATGAGGGAGAGAGAGACTGTAAAAAAGGATTTGGAAAAAGAAGTTCGCGGTTGTTTTGTGTGGAGAAAGCTGGTGGAATTTCCACCAAGGTTGTTGCATGGATTGGATCGGATTGTTAGCGGAGATGTGAACGTTTTGCATCGGGGTCATTGCCTGATCTTCACGTGAGGTTCGGAACTATTCAAGAAAGTAGTTGCGCTTTCCTTTCGTCAATTAAGGCTTAGACAAAAGCTAATTAGAAAGCGGGTACAAAGGACCCTCCATATATTTTAACTTTATCACGACTCAGCATAAAAGACAAACGAAATATCTTTGGAATGTAGTGGCATAGAGAAATTAAATTGTGTCCGATGCACAGTGTCGAATTTTCGCCCACTCCCGTCCTGTCTTCCACTTCTTCATAAAATGTATGGAAAATGTTTTCCTCATGGTGGACCTTTAGATTAGAACCCAGAGTATCTACCCCCATCCCACCTCAGAAATGCCACTGTTGGAATAGTGGAAATATACATATAAACTAATCTGAAGATTCAGGTAATTGCAAGATATTTCAGCTAAGGAAGATATACAATAAAACTATAACTTAAGCTATAACTTATGAAACTGTTCAAGAGAATGCACTCGATGTAGTCGGTTGTTTTCTTCATTCAATATTAATAAGGTGACTAACCGTCTTCCTTTTGTAAGTTCTGTCATTCCTCGAAAAGTGCACAATAAATTATGCTACAAATGTTTTTTTACGCATTTATCATATTATTGTGTATTCCGTATTATTGTTGCAATGGATTAAATGTTTCTTTTATTTATGATATTTTTTACCTTCAATTTATATATGTCCTTTTGTTGGAGCTAATGTTCGAGCTAAAGTTGGCCACCTTAATATTAAGCAATCAGAATATTTTCGATCAAATTTTCTTGTTCTATCTTAGATTCTGTTGGTTTCTATAAACTAAGGATTTATTTTCTCAAATACCCAATCATTCTCTTGGGATTCTCTTCAAATTTTTCCAACAGAAGAATGTGTTTATTAGAATAAACATCCGTCAGTTATGTCTCAAATTACAAATATTCGTTAGAATCCCACTTCGTAATACCGCAATTTTAAAATTAATTTGCCCCAATTCTAATGTAAAGAGAATTTATGAAAAAACTGACAATATTTTGAAAATTTTAAAACTATATCTAAATATTGCAACTTTAATCAAAAAAATATTTGTAATAATTTAAAAAGTAGTGGGAATTGTCCTTAAATGATCAAACTACACTGAAAAGATGAAATTTTTTCCATAAAATTGGCTTTTTATTAATGGTTTTTATGACACTAATAGAGATTAAATGTCTTACTTTTTTGCTTGTTAACTATTAAAATTCATTACAAATAACTAAAATTAAAAAATAGAAAACTCCTAAAAACATTTCTTTTGTAAGTTTTGAACTCGGTACTTACTCTGCTGCCGGAAGAAGCAATCAATACTTCATATAATATATCTTAAGTTAGGTAGCAGGATGTTGGTTATTGGAAGTATATTATTTCGAATGCAAAGGATTCGGATAACACATGTGTTTAATCAGTCTCCTCAAGATTTATTGTAAATGTTTGAGAATAAAAAGATAAATCGATAAAAATAACAGATACACACTATCATGTTTCTCTTTGTAACAATTCCGTTAAAAAAATAATGATACAAATAAAAAAAAGCTAATCGACGTGACATCTCAACTTGACGCAAAGAATTTTTCTTCTACGAAAAATGATGTTTAAACCCTTAAAGTCATTTATTATAAGCTTACATCTGCTGATTTAAAGCATTCCTGATACTTATTGCACTGTTATGATTTACGAGATGTGTGGCTACTGCTTAACGGTTTTCTTCGATGCTAATCTAAAAACATGATCATTACGTAAATGACGAGTATGAAACTAATCATTTACGCATTAGTACGTATGAAGATTGTTTGTTGCAAACAAGGGATTTTCTAGTTTAAACGACAAAAGATAAAAGAAAACCTCTCAACCATATTTGTCAAATATTAGTTATTTCTAGGTTCAAACTTCTGGGAATAACTTATGTAGAGTAAGTTTAGTTTGAAGATTTAAGGTAGAAAGCAGGTAAGAGTCATTAAATGAATCAGTGGGATTTCTTTTAAGAATGGGCACAATAATGATATTTAATCATGTCGTATACATCAAATCGAATAATTCGATATCTAAATCTATATTAAAACAAAGTAATTAATTTAAAATACAAAAAATGACTTGGGCACTTTCAAGCAACCCGGGTGTCTTCTACATTTTTATGTTGATAGAAATAACAATAAATGTCCCGAATAGGGCTTCTCACATTATTAAGAGATTGAATGAATTCGTAAGTCACAAGAGGGGTTATAATCCATTATATTATTAGAAGATTTAATGAATTCGTACGTCGCGAGAGGAATTATAATCCATTATATTATTAGGAGGTTTAATGAATTCGTAAGTCACAAGAGGGGTTATAAGCCATAATATTATTAGGAGGTTGAATGAATTCGTACGTCACAGGAGGAATTATGAACCATTATATTATTAAGAGGTTTAATGAATTCGTACGTCACAAGAGGAATTATAAACCACTGACGCTTTCTGAAACTTAAGAATTTCAAAGAAATTCAGACGCAGACATGCAGCTATGCAGGGTGTCCGAATCAAATGTCCCTAATTTGGAGAGGTTAACAGAAAGTTAAAAAGAGCAAGAAAAATGTAAAATTAGATAACAGTATTCGCAAAGTTTTTATTAAATCAGTGCACTTCCACGTGGGCTCCATAGCAGTCCTGAGGAATTTCCGCTGAAACATTTCCGTAGTCATAGTAGCAATAGCAGCGGCTATTGAGGCACGATGGTCTTCAACAGCACGGATCTTTCTTGAATAGACTTTGTCAAGAGCCCCCCAAAAAAAATTGACGCCTGGAGATTTTGGCGACCAGGCAATTGGGCACCACGTCCTATCCATCGGTTAGGGAAAGTTGTATCCAAAAATGCTCGAACATCCGTGCCCCAGTGAGGAGGAATCCCATCTTGTTGGAAGATAACAGTGGGTTGTAAATGCTGCATTTGGGGTATCGCGTAAATTTACAATATGTCCAGGTAAATGTTTGCCGTCACAGAAGTCTCAGCAAAGAAAAATGGTCCTATGACTGTATCATGCAAAAGAGTACAGCACATTGATTTTTGGACTGTTTCTTTCCATTTCCTGTACTGCATGGGGATTTTTTGAGCCCCGCCGAATTCTGGAGTTGTGCTTATTCACTTTGTTGCTCACATGAAATGTTGCTTCATCTGAAAAAGTTGTGCGGTTTAGAAAATCGTCTTCATTTTCGATGCGAGATAACGTCTCCACAGCAAATGCAACAGACTGCAGCCATCATTTAGTTGCAGTTTCTGCACAATCTGCATTTTATACGCATACAGCCTTTGTTTTCATATATACAGGGAAAATAAAAATTGTCGCCAAAATCTAAGAATTAGGCAGCCAATAATGCCTAATATCGCCAACGTATTGCTAATAGATTTTTTTAATCGACTGTTCAAATTAGCGACATTTGATTCGGACACCCTGTAACTCTGAAACCACCTATACGGGTAGCAACTCTGATATTGAGCCCTCCCCCCCCCCTCCTGCAAAATGAACGTCTTTATGGTGTGTCCCTTGTACTATGTCCTCATCATCGGGGTACGTACAATCGTACCTGTAAATAACGTCCCTCTCACTAGGTCGTTGATCGGCCTGTAAACTAAGAATCACATTTTCACCTACCGATGATTCAAGAAGCTGAAGATTCCTTATCCTTCCAAGAGATAAAACTTATGCTTTAATTCTTGCACGATTTTTAAAATGTTTCCTAGATTTTCCGTAAGAAAAGTTTTAAAAATATTTCTACCTCACATTCTTATTTCCTCGGTATACAACCAAAAGTGAAGAATCAAGAGAAAATGAGTTAATGAGTCCTCATTGTTCTGAAATGTCATCTCTGTAACAGAAAAAATTGTTGCGCATTAATATATATGCAGCATATATTGTATACTGACTATATATTGATATACGTAACTTTTCTTGCTACAGAGATGACATTTTAAGACACATTAACTTATTTTTTGCTTTTTTCTATCACTTTTTATTTTGTTTTTAGTTGTATATCGACAATTTATTTCTGCAATTCATTTTTAAGATATAAAAGCGGTGTTAATAAGTTTTAGGCTGAAAATATTGAATTCAAAGTGTGAAATCATTTTTTATGAGAATGTTTCAAATTCACACACAGAAGCATAAACAATATATCAAGTTAATATTGTTACAAAGATTCTATACTCCATAATAATTTTCTTCACTGCTTATATTCAAAAACAAACTTTACCAAAAACGAAATGTGAAATTTTAAGATACCCAATTACATATGCAACATTGTTCTCTCTTTTTTCAAAAAGCATTAAAAATAAACAATTCTCGCGAATATTTGGAAAAAATTAGCTTTAGAGAATACAATCAGAAATTGTTATTCTTCAGTTAGCTTGAATGAAAATTGACTTTTTTTAAAGTTACTCCAGCATTTACAACGAAATGCAACGAAACCGGCATATTTAAAAAATATCCAATGTAAAGAATAATAATTTATCACAAGTTTATTCGTGTACATGTTTTTCTGTTTATCTTTAAAATGATGAACTGCAACAATCAGACTGTTTCATTTAGTTTTTTTTTTTTTTTTGTTATATCCTGTAGAAGAATCAGGCCACTGCTCACAGCAAAATCTGCATGATCAGTTTCAGTTTAAAAGTCCCCAGTTAGACTTTCTCTTAATAATTTTCGAAACATTAATTAAAATAACCCAAACAAAACATAAAAAATTAAGAGATTAAATTTCAAAATATTTTGACAAAAGACAGTTTCCGAACTCAAAATTTTAAATATTTTTAGAACTTTTTGGATAAGTCATGGATTCGAGTTTTATTCTATTTTGATTTAAGATATAAATCATTAATTAAAATTCTTGTTTTTAAGATAATTTCTGAAATCGTTTAAAAAATGGTCTTAAATTATAAACATAATTAAGCAAATTGTAACCTTCGGTAGTGTATCGACAATGCTCGAGTAAATAACAATGCCTACAGATTCATTTCTTTTAAATGCAAAAGTTTAAATTTAAAATGATGCAATGAAACAGAATATTTGAAAACTAGATCTTTCATAAAAATTCCCTTTTTTATATGGTTGTATGCCCTAATTGCATATCGTCTAATTTAGTAAGATGTCAAGAATATGGAACGGAAACGATTAAGTTTAAAAATGGAGGTTTAAAATAGGAACTGCATGGCTCACCGGATTCAAAACATCATGATATCACAACATTACAAATAATTTGCATTTTCCATTGTATTGGTTTTTGCATAAAATTTTAGGTCAATAGCATGCAGAAATGATTCACAATGCAAAAAAATATTTTAAAATTCTTCTATTCTGCTATCATGTGAAGATTATATGCAAAGCAACGTATTAAAAACGAGATGTCTGGTGATTTGCAAGCGACTCGATGAAAACAGCACTAAAATGCTGCTACAGTAATATGGGAATCAGTGGCGGCTCGTGAACTCAGAAACGAGGAGAGCTGCAAGATAATATTTATCAAGAGAATGCATTTTTAAAAAGCTACTTTATCTTTCAGTAGGCCAAATTTTTTAAATTCCAAAGCCAGATGTGAAATTTCCTTATTTTCAAACGAATTAAATAATCAGCATATGGCATTTACTACTAGTTTTACCAACAGAAAGTTAAGTGAATGTTGATGTGACGATTCTGCTGACCAAAAAAAAAAATCAGAGCTCCACATACACACTTCCCTCCTCGCACACTTCGCTCGATAACACTCTTCCAAAAATGAATATCTTCTTCAAAAGAAATCTAGCCTTCTATTATATCAAGAGAAAGCAAATAATAAATCAACCAGATGTGTTTCTGTCGACGCAACACAAACCGAAACCGATAAACAGCCAATGAGATTTGCAACTTGTGTGAGAGTGAGGGAAAAAGAAATATATATTAAAAATAGCGTCTCTTTCTCGTTCAGTTGGCTCCGTGCCAACCAGAGCTGTGTTGCCTTGCAGCCCATAGCCCGTCTAAGTTAAAGGCAGAAAGGGTTGCTTTTTCTCTCCGCATTTTCTGCGCAGTGAATGGAGTTCGGGTGGGGGGCAGATTACTTTGCACGTCAGACCTGCTTCTCTCTTCGTTTGGATTCATTTTTTAAGATTTTGTATTACTTTTTTGCGTTTTCGTAAGCCATTGAACTCAGAGTGGAAAAGTAAGCAAATAAGATTAAAAACGATAAATAAAGGTCTAAAAAATAACTTTAGGGGTGCTGCATCTCTGCAGCCCTAATGGACGAGCCACCACTGATGGGAATATACCCATTACCAAATTTGTGCCGAAATCCCCACATTTTTCTTCTTTTGTCGCCAATAGATTAACTCGGATAGTAAAAACTAAACTGTGATCCGCCAACCTCACGGGTCTTTGGAACCTTTTCAGAAGGTTTTCAATTTTATTATATAAATTCGCTTTTTCATAGACTCTTGAGGGGGAAAACCCCTTGTGAACTACAGAGAAGTTATTCTCTCAACTCCTGATTCTTAGACAGATGCCTCTCTTTTCCCTTTTTATTTAGAACTGTTGTTATTAACTCTATCGATACGGGACCGTCCCATACGTCCCTTCAAGCAAAAGACGATAGCCGTCCGAAACGTCCGAATGTCAGTCTGAAATGTCCACCCCCTTTCATTAAGTCAGATTGATTTCACATCCGCGGCGCTTGCTTTCTTCGTTAGAGAGGCTCGCCCAGATGTGTTTGGGGAAGAGGGGAGTTTTCTTAGAATTCGGACAATGCCAGCTGTCATTGAGGTTTTTCAGGGAGAAAGTGAATTTCCCTTATATTTGATAGAGGATCTCGGAAGTTCTCGTATTTTGAGAACCCTTTATTTCAATGGCCTTAAGAATCAGAAGGTTAAAGTACATATCGATAATTTTTTATTGGGGGGCAATGGGTGAAAGAATGCCCCTTTTAAACTTTTTCTTCCATACAATTAATGCATAGAGAAAAAAATATGTTTGCTTTCTATGGGACTTTGCTCAAAGTTATAGCGAAAGCTTATTAATTTTAATCCCTCAACAGTTTTATTTTCTTTACTATATTAAGATTACCCCTTCTGTTTTGCAAAGAAGTTGCCCTTTTCGTTCACTTAAAAAAGGCATAGAATACTTCAGATGTTTATGGATCCGGTGTAATTTTTGTCCGAAATTATGATTAAATTTTAATTTATAAGCGATGATTCGATGCACGTACGACGGTTAAGGGGTAAACTCACTATAACATATATTTTTTCATCTATAACATTAGCTCGTTGAGGGCGCGACGTAAATCACTCGTAATAGCGAGATTCTCGTTAAAACCTTGCCCATTATAAAGGATTTTGACTGTACATCGAAAATCCCGGATTAGAGTTCCGAAATTCTGATCACTAGTTATAACCCAAATATCGCCTACATTTCTAAAATCGTCCACCACGGTTTCTTCTGAATTTTAAGTGGGATATGGTGGCTACTATCGGAACTACAAAGCCTCCCCCTTCGGTAGTTTTTAGAAGAAGCCGTTTGAATCTATGTTGATTTTTCTTTTTTCTGGGAATTTTTGCTGATTTTCGTCCAAGGTGAATTAATAATCGCGTTTCATTCCTTTAAGTATACTCAGTAAAGTTCGAGTTATAATATCATACAATTTGAGACAGTGACTTGAGAGTGACTATTATAATTGCCTAGTTTGGGTGTAGTTAATTTTTTGGCTGATGTTCCGATTCCGAAAAGCGATGCCGCCATTTTGAGGGAGGTTTTTTCTTCCCAAAAATTGAATACTTGATTTTTCCCATTATCGCCCACTTAGGTATTCCCATTATCGCCCTAGCTCTTTGAGAGACACTATATTAAAAAATTACCTTCAAAAATACATGCTTGATGTTCTATCACCTGACAATGCTCCTAAGTTCTTTTTTTATTTTAAAGTTTTATTTAGGGAAAAGGTGTTAAAAGAATACTTTAGCTATATTGCTAAACATATAAAAGGAGCTGTCTTGTATTACCTTCAATTTCGTTGTGCCTTAATATACCAGTTTAATAAAGAAACAACGATCATAAGTTACACTTTATTTCAATCAGTACCATAGGCGATATTAGAAACATATAGTGTGCGATATTGGGAACAATCTTTTCAGTGAGAAGAATTCTGCGGTCGGAAAAAAAAGTTTTGGTGTGTGTGTTAAACTTATATATTAGAGTTGTAATTCGGTATGTTTTTGGATTACAGTCCGGAAAATAGATTGGAACAATTTTTAGACAAATTGCACATGAAATAATGTCTTAAGTGGGCGATATTTGGGCCCCTACCTTACTTTGATTTCCATGAAACCTCTTTTGAGAATAAAGCATTACCCACCGGTACATTGCACCGATACCAAAAAATAAATTGCAATTGAAATCGGCACACGTCAGAAAAGTGTGTGAGAGTAGCTGCTTGGGGTGAAGACGGTGGCAAAGGGTGCAGCACCGGGAAATGCACCGTCGAGTGAGTGGTTGGACGGCGGCGTGGGATCGTTTAATTTTCGTTCGGAGGAGGAGTCGTGACCGATATTGCAGATGAAGAAATCTCTAAGGTCACGACACACCAGAAGGTCAAAGACACGAACCCGTCTTATGCAAATCGAAAGAAGGATTCAAAAGAGGACGGATCATTAACGGTGGAATGCTATCGGTTGAAAAGTCGTGTTTAAAAGTCGAAGAGAAACACCGTATCGAAGTGGTTTCATAAGTATTCGTTACATCGAAGATAAGTTTCTTTTCAGATTTTATCTACCGGGATTACTTAAGAAAGGAATATTGAGGTGAAAGGGTGAACAAACAGAAAGTAACACTGCGTCGAAAATTCAAACGCATCTAAAAATATGGTTATATTAACCCTCCGATTCACGAATTTTTTCAATAAATATTTCAATGCAACGTTTCCAAACATGTTCAGATACAGTTGAACTAGGCTAATTGTTATTTGCATGCAAGGCTTTATTAGTATAACATAATTCAACGTTTTAAAAGTACTATGTAAACCCATTATCTTGCGAAAATCGCAGAATGTAGCAGAAAATGGACATGCTTCGAACCCGCGGAAATCGCGGGATAAGCAGTCTGAGGAACAAGCAGAAAAATCAGCCAAGAGCATTTATATATAGGTATGCTTAGGGAATTTACAGCAAAATGTTTCTTTCTTGCCGTTATATTGCTCTGCTATTAACCATTTACACTCGAAAAGTAATTAGCTGTATATTCATTAACCTCTGACTGCTTAACCTGTGATGTCCGCGGATAGGAAGCAAGAGCTGCGTTCTGCTGCATTCTGCATTTTCGCAAGCTGATTTGTTTACTTAGCACTATTATAGCGTTTAATATTATACTAATAAAGCGTTGCATATAAATAAAAATTCGGCTTGTTCAATTGTATTTTAACAGGTTTGCAAACGTTGCATCTAAATAATGATTTTTAAAAAAAATACACAGTCTGAGGGTTAATTAATAAAACGGTTCATTTTCAAATTTCATTCGTAAGGGAGTAGAATTGTAAAATTTGATTTTTTTTTTCAATTTTTTTCGAAATATAATCAGCAACTTCTTATAGTTCTGGAGATATTTTTTTAACTATCGAAATCAATAACGGTCAAAACGATGTATTATCTAGAACGTTGCCCGAGAGAAGACATCCAAGTGCGAAACATCCAAAAGTATAGTCATTAAACCTTTTGTGTTGAGAATCGTGTTTCAATTATTCTGCACGATTTCACGGGCAACGTTGTAAAGGATTATTTTTAAATAAATTCTGTTATACTGTTATAGCGTTTGCATATAAATAACAAATAACTTCCTCACAGAAGTGTCTGGGCATATTCGAAAGCGCTCGGTCTAAATAGCAATTAAAAATAACCTGACGTTCTGGGGTTAAAATATAAAAAAAGGATATGCTTCGCAGACACCAGTTGAATCGCTCATAATTCTGATTACTCAAGCCAGGTTTGAACGAAAATTTTCTTCTATTTCTGTCCAACTGTAACCTAGAGATTTCCAATTTAATTTTACTGCTTTTAAGCAATTGTAAAACATTTACTGTGAGCGTATTCACTAATAGAAGCAATTTAATTATTCATTCGGTACTTACTAATACTTAACTTGGATATGCTTCTATCATTCAAACCATGAATAGTATCAGTTACCCTGAGAATTTTCGCGGCAGCATTCAATTCCACCCCCATACATGCCATTTTTTGGAATAATTAAATATCGTTTTGTTATGCAATGGAGAATGAAGAATTACCGATGATGGAAATTTCAAATAACGTTCGGTACTGCGTTTTCCATGAATTAATGGATGTTTCTCTTCTGTTCTGTATAATCAATAACCTAGAGAACGGGTTCTCAAACTTTTTTCTCTCACGTACCCCCTACTATTATATCCACACACACACACCACATTCCCCCAACCATCCGTCTATGCAAAGTTTTATCATCGATGTTAAGGGCTTAGGTTAGATTGAGAGTCAAATAACTCGAATTAATAACATCTGCAGAATTTTTTATTTTATTCCATTTTTACAGTAGTTTTAGTTCAACGCCAAAGCAAATGAAGCCACTACTGTATTAATTTCGCATTAAGTTATGAGGATAGCTAAAATTACGCTTGGTAATAATCACTGTTCGTTATTAAATAGCAAGTATTCACTTGGAGAAACAAAATTCTGTATTTTTTTAACGTTACGTTTTCTTGTTTCTGCCATTGCCAACTTTTATTTTGCGTACCCCCAGGGGTACGCGTACCACAGGTTGGGAACCTCTGACAAAGAGGTCTAACCTGACTATTCCCGTCTCCAAATATATCTTCTGTATCCCATTCAGAAGTCAGAAAGATTCGCTGTGTATGTGGGCTTGGTGCACGGTTAAATTTACTGTCGTGCATCAAGAGCTCTCACCTCAAAGCGGTGAAGAGATTTGGAGAGTGGAGGTTAGGTTAGATTAACGTCCCGTTTTGAAGCAACACGAGGGCTATTTAAGGACGGACCTCGTAATATTGAACCGCGGTCATATGACGAGGACGACACCTCAGCTGGCACCCCCTCTTCAAGCTTCCACACCACACCAGCGGGAGGGCGTTTGGCCAATACCGTATGGGTTGGCGTGCAACAGGCCCCATACACGGCGGATCTTCAGTGGAATCGGGTTTCGAATCTGCGACCTTCTGGTCCCAAGGTCAAGACCTTACAACTAGGCCACCGCGGTCCGACCTTTGTTCGGATTCAGGGGAATTTAGATTATCAGGGAAATTCAGTAAAATACTGCTGATATACCAAATGCAGTAGAATATGGACTCCTGGTGCTCTGTAAAGGCGTATGGAAAGAGCACGCGGCGATTCGCACGATACAGTGACAAACAAGTTGAGGGTAAACAGAAGGTATCTGACTTTGTTCCTACTAATTAAGGTACTGTATTCATTCTTAAAGACCAATTCGAATGTTTCTTTTAAGTTAGGTATAAACATTAGCTTTGTTTCTGATTCGTATATGTCATTTTTCCTTTACTTTTCAGTAAAAAGGTTTTAGAAAATTTAAAAAAGGTGTTCGGATTATCCGAAATTTCGGTTTACCGGGGTTCTACTGTATTACGGAATGATTGGAGAGTTTGTAGACATATAATTCGCAGTTAATGATTTTCTGGGCTTGTAATTTTGTGATCTATACAAATTCGTAAAAAGCAGAGTTCATCATAAAAATTTTCGTAAAATTATTTTTTGCGAAGGGAATTTTACTAACACTGTGCAACATAACAAAAAGATCGAGAAAAATAAAACTCCTTTTATAGTTTTTATTGCAAATTTTATATCACATGGCATCTAAAGTCATTACAAACAGTCTGATGAAGTAAAGTAAATCATTTGGTTTTACTTAGATTACCAGTTTCTTCCTGATTTCTTGTGTCAGTGTTACGCAGTTTTCTAATTTATACGAAAGTCGAACGTGCTGAATACCCACATCATAAATTACTTCCCACTCGATTATGATGCATTAATCAATACGACCCAATTATCGACTAGCGGCATAAATGTGTTAAGTAAACACAGCATGGAAGAAAAAGTAGTGTGATCTCTAGAAATTGTATCCTTTGATGCTTAAAATGCGATTAAAGACTCGAAATCAATAGCAGGATAGGGACATTTTATTTTTAAGACTGAGTTTCCTGATATGCATTTTGCTAGGTATGGCATATTATTAGATATGCATTTTGCTAGGTATAGCATATTATTAGGAATGCATTTTGCTAGGTATAACAAATTATTAGGTATGCATTTTGCTAGGTATAACAAATTATTAGGTATGCATTTTGCTA
>BGPR01000094.1:96869-110648 GCA_013235015.1 Araneus ventricosus | reverse complement strand
AGGTATAGCATATTATTAGGTATGCATTTTGCTAGGTATAGCATATTATTAGGTATGCATTTTGCTAGGTATAGCATATATCGCATAGGTTTCTAATTTATCCCACTTCTGATTTCTGTTGACTTTTTGATTGACATTCATAAGACTTCTTTTAAGACTAAACAAACATTTATTAGAACACTAAAACACAACTATTACACTTCGTATCTGCGTACAACGTAACATCATTCAACCGTACTCGTCTCATCTCTTATTTTAAAATCAAATTCAAAGTAAGTCAACATCTGACTGTTGCCACTCATCTGATATCATACACTGTTATAACAATAAATAAGTTGAAGTCATGCTTTTGTCATGCATAAATATTAAATATGCTTACACATTTTACATTTTGTTCCATTTAAGTTCAACGCCAAAGCGAATGAACCAGTATTATAATAATTTAGGATAGATAAAAATTATACTTCGTAATAATACTACTCAAGTAATATAGTTGTTAAATAGCAAATATTCACTTGGAGAAACAAAATTCTCTAACTTTTTTAAAAACTCTTATGTATTCTGGTTTCCGCCATTTACAACTTTTATTTCGCGTACCCGCAACTGGATCTTCGCGTACCCCCAGGGTACGCGTACCACAGGTTGGGAACCTCTGTTTTAGACCATCACGAGTCCGAAAAAAACATTTTTGGAATTATGTATGTCGATCTGTGAACACGATAAAACATAACTAAAAAAAGGAATAAGCGAGACAAATGAACTTTGACATGTGGTCTTTGTGTGAAAATTATGGATTGAGATAAATATCTATTAATCCCTAATATTGAGAAGCCTAATATTCATACCAATGATATTAGAGCTTTGATATTGGGCTATCGAATTTTGGGTGACTATCTGTCTATCAGTCCATGTGCAATCCGAGATCTTAAAATTTACCAAAAAAAAAATTAAAAATTTTTTTAAAAATTACCATTCTAGCTGATTAAGTTCCTACGTTTTTAAATGTCTTCAAGTTGTAACGAACATTATTTTTACGAAATGTTTGGAGGTGAACACATGCATCAAATTTTGGGTAGTAGGTATGATTCAAATCTGGCCACGGGTTAGCTGTCTATCGGTGTTTACCCCTATGTAAAGCGATAATTTAAACTAGAAAAATAAATTTTTATTATGTAGTCGTAGCAATAAAATTTCTAAATTGTGTAAAATTTTTGGCCCAAATCGGACAAAGGAAACATGTCCAGAGTGAATACTTATTTTTCTTCACTTTATTACGTATCAAAGAATGCGTAAGTATGTGCAAAACTCGAAGAAAGAACACTCCCGTAAGGTTTTTCACAGGGCCTCTGTTAAAATTGAAAATCTTTTCACCTAATGGGGCATTTGGAATTCATAGGGAGTAGGCGGAGAGGTCGACTCTCTTGTGTAGTCTTCAATTCGAGATTTTATTCCCAATTTTTTCCCCGGGAATTCGAGAGAAAGGGACATAATAGCAAGCATACGTTTCTATTTTTCTAAACATAAACCTAATTCTTGTTTATATATACCTTCTCGTTGGAATGGTGTGGAAGTTTGGAAAGGTGGATCGTTGCTCTGATTTCGTCCTCATAAGGTGATCACGTTGCAAACTAAAGAGGTCTGTCCCAAACTAACCCTCGTGTAGATTAAGAAAAACAGGGTATTCAGTCAATTAAAATTAAAATGTTGATTCACTGTTTTAAAAGTGAATCTTAACTTACTGGACACAAATAAGTAATCAGCTACTTCGAAATGATTAGAGATATTTAAAAGTGCTCTTCATCGTCTGGTTATTATTTTTTTAAATTTGCAGTTTTTAACTCCTTAACTGTGCTTTTCTCTCTATTATCGAATTAGATGAACTTTCTGTTCTGAAAATGTGCTGTCGCATTAATTCAACTAACACTCCATAGAACAGAACACTTCAGGTGTTTATAGATTACTCGTCATTTTTGCATTGAATGATAATTACTATATGACTATTTATTATAACATCTAATAAATGACTTATGATCTAAAATAAGTTTAAAATTACGATATTTCGATAATGCACTAGACTTCGGTACCACAGTAAAACGGTTAAGGGAATCTTTTTTTAAAAAACTAGGAATAGAATTTACAAATGCATTTAAATCTTCTTCCGACAGATAATATCTAAGGAAATTCTCTAGTCTAACGCAATGTTTTCAAACTTTTCATTCAGTTCTTACCGAAAAATATCAATGCAGAACAACGCTTGCATCATTTACTGGTTTAACCATATGCTTGGCGCAGTACGGCCAAAAATGGCTCTTGCTCTACAAAACCAACCAACATCATTTACTGAATATTTTGGAATTAGGAATTAACGACTTTTGCATTTGGCATACTTTTTTGGCGACTTTTTACCCCATTCTCAAAATATAATAATAAAAACTAAGCATGAAGAAGCTAGCAGATATTTAGACTAAAATAACACAATATGTATTTTCCGGAACTGGCAATTCTTTCAAACATTTAGCTTGGCAATCAATACAATTTTTGGAGATAACGGATTTATATACTCTAAATGAGTTTAAAAGGCAAATCTAACCACACACAAAATAAATTGAATGCGATAATTTTTAACACAATTTACTACCTTTAAACAAAAATTTATTTATAAGTCTGGAACTTGATGGCCTGTTTTAGTTTATTTTAGATTTTTATAAAGATAAGATTTAAATATTTATAAAAATAACCCTTATCCCTGTTGGTTTTGCTATAGAAGTAATGCAAATTTTGTTACGATCATTTAATTTTCTCTTGTTAAAAGATTAAAATATGCAGGTAGAAATCAGTGGAAGGCGAAAATAAGATGCTTATAATAAATAGATTTAACTCTCAAACTTATATAAGAAATTTAGATAGATTAATCGCAAACATTTATTTGCAAAAAACTTTTAATTTCTGGATAGCTGTCAGTACTATGCATACGGAAACATGTTACAAATGGATTTTTGTATTTAATTTTGTTCAAAATTGTTATAATCAATAATATATTTGGGCTATTTAAATTTGCTTATAATACAAGACTGAAGTTTTCTGAAACTGTAGCAGAAAGACAGGACAGAATGCAAATACTAAATTGTTGCTCAAAGCAATAAAATTTAGCAACATTATCAAAAAGTAACTACACATACTAGCCAATTATCCTTTAAAATCTTCGATTGCATAAGGCAATTTGCTACCTTCTTTTGACTTTGATACAAATATAAACTTTTTTATCACTAAAATTTATTTAATAATTTGCAAAATGTTCTTATTTAAAGTATTAAAATTTATCACCTTCACTATTTATAAAAATCTAAAGTAATAGCAAATGACACTATACAAACTTCATTCGTGTAAGATAATTTGCTACTTTTATTTGAACTACTAAAAGAAATTTTTGCTTATTTTTAGCTATAATGAAACAGAATTTTTGCCGACAGATAACGCACGAAACCGTATGAAACTCAATAAATTAAAATTTTCTAAATAGAGCAATATGTTCAACAATTCGATGATCAACATATTTTAATTATTCGCAGAATGAAAACTGATTTTAAACATTAGAAATTTTAATTTTTCATATTTTAACTGGAAGTTAGAACTGATTTTAAAAATTGAAAGTAGAGCGATATTCTCAAAATTCTGATAATGATCGCAGAATAAAAACTGATTTTAATAATTGGGAATTTCATAGATGGACACTTATTACTACACTTAAACTGAATAGAAACTTATTATCAATAAATTCACAGTTTTGAAACAAATTATCAGAAATCGAATTTTTGGAAACAAAATTGAATAACTTACCTTTTAGTTAATTCCTTGTCAACACAAATAAAAAAAATACCCTTTGATTACGACTTTAGCACATATTCCAAACAAAGAACACGAGTTGCTTCTTTTTCAAAATAATTCCCGTTCGAAATCTTTTCGTTGTTCTTTTACAAAGCAAAGAAGTAGCACGGTCACAGCGAAAAGCGAAAAAGCGCGCGAGTTGAGTGAGCTCTCAGCCCGTCGAATGAACGATGTTTACTGAATGCCGATTGCTACGGAGAAAAAAGATGCGCTGCGTTGACTTCAGAACAAAAGTAGTCACGCAGGTTGAAAATCGCGGCGGATTTGAAAGGTGAACTTGCGGAACGGTAGTATTAAGAAGATAGAACACATTTTTTTCCTCCTCCTCCTTTGGAAAAATAAAATAAACTTTTTCAACAGGATTTAACTCGCGTTGTTTTTTTAGTTACATCGAAAATATTAACGGTGTTGTACAGTTGTTTTCTTTAACTTGTGTTTAAGAAATCATTTGTAGCAGCGGGAAGAAAAGCTTATTCAATACTAATTTTCGACTGTTATGATATTTAAAAGTTCAGAAATCTGTGAAGCAAAAATTACACAATACGAAGTAGAATGTGATTTTAAGAAGCATTCTTTATCTCTCTCTTTTTTCCCTCACAAAATAGAATTTTCTATTAGAATAAACTTTTTTTTCTTTTTCCTTCAAAGAATGAAACAAAGCTTTCTGCAAGACGAATTAACTCGTGAAGCTTTTTGTTACAAAGAAAATACTAACCATGTTTAAAGATTATTTTCCTTCACTTATTTAACGATTTAATTCAATGTATTAAATTTTTTTCACCCTTTATTATCGTGATTACCGTTTATTATCGTTTTTCCACTAAGAATTTCAGAATTTAAGAAAATATTGGCTTCAGTTATTATTAAGATGTTAAATATTTCAAAAACTAACACAAAACTAACCAGCACATCAAAATCGTTACACATCCTCAGGGCCGGATTATTAAATAGACAAAGTAGGCAACTGCCTATGGGTTCCGCAAATTTAGGGCCTTCCCCCCCCCCCTCGAGGTCTCAGAAATTTTTCGCGTTAGTTTCAGAGTAATTTAATTTTGAACTTTCATTTAATTTACAAAGACCATCCATTCGAATTTATTCAAATTAGCATCAAGTATCGTTTAAATTTTGTAATATTATTCTAACAACATTCTTAGTTAATCACCTTCCGCTAGTTATAATATTGTTATATAATTCTAAAAAAAAATGTTGCTTCATTATTTAAAAAAAATCTTCGATCCTGTAATTAAAATGGCATTTAGCTCTGTAGAAAAAGTCTCGTGATTTTTTTTTACCATTTTGTTTCAAATTATTTTAAAGAGTGATCGGCAAGTATGTCTCATAATTCCCTTTTTGTATTTTCTATATAATGTTAATATATAATTTTTATAACCCTAGTAAACTTTTTTTTGGATCCATCCTCGTAAAACTGCTTATATATAGATTAAATTTAAAATCAATAAAAAATATCCGGTTTTGGAAGTTGGTAAGGCGAGAAGGGGGCCCCGAAACTTGCATTGCCTAAGGGCCTCTATCCGGCTTAATCCGGCCCTGCACATCCTGTATATTTTTCATGGAAACTATGAATTTTAGAATCTAAATTTTAAATCTTCATGTGATTAAATTATATTGTTTGGCTCTTTAAAATTTATTACAGTTTTGACAGTTTAGTTTTGTTTATTTAAATCCAACAAACGTTGCTGCGTAAAGTATTTTTCTGTATCAAATTTTATTAAATTTTGAAATTATTCCTTTTAAAACTTTTAAGCACAAACTTGATCCACGTAAACGGAATTATTTAGTGTCATCGGATGTCTAACATTTGATTGTTCTTTCTAGAAAACGAAATCCTTCCACCAACCACCTCGGAGCAATTCTGTGTCGAACTTCGAGCCGAGCGATTCTGTGTCGAACTTCAAGCCGAGCAATTCTGTGTCGAACTTCGAGCCGAGCGATTCTGTGTCGAACTTCGAGCCTACTGAAGCTTATATTGTGTATGGAATGCTGCAAATATCTTGTAAGATGTCTTTCAATAAATAAAATGATTATATACGTAAAATTTGAATGTTCTTCCATTAAATTTTTATCTGCGTATACGCTTTTCAGTAACAAAGACTGAAAAAGAAAATTGTTACTTTTGATCTTTATAAAAAAAAGTGGTACGACTTTTTTCCTTGTCACAGAAGTTAAATAAAAGATTCGAATTTAGTTTTGTCAAATATATGCTATCCATATCTAAGATATTTTTCATATTTAAGCCACTTACATCTGTAGTTTCCAAATACTTATGACCTTAAAAATCTAAAAATTTTAACTAATAAGCTAACAAAAAAATTACGGGAGGCTGTCTTTTCAAACAGCCGCTTATGTTAAAGGCGTGGGACTACTTTACTCGCGTGACTCTTTTGTTTCTCGAAGTTCCTCGTAAGTTTTAAGTTTAAGTAAGTTTTTTTTTGTACTTTCTGTTGTTACCCTTTATCTCTAAAATAAGACATTAGTTATGTTTTTAACATATGTAGTTACCGATATTTAGAAGATCTCACCATGCCAAATTTTGTGGCGTTTTGGCGTGTGAATCAACTTCCTTCCCGAGACCCCAATGAGAGGAACTTGGTCTTATGGTAAAAAATTGTATTTCTAAATTCGGTAACTTTTAATAAAATCAATCCGATAGACAATATAGCGACGTGACCAAATGTAACTGCATATTTTATCTAATATCTAGCTGCACGTTATCTTACGCTGTGCAGTGACGTCACATCCTTTATACCCTCTACTATGCACAGTGGGTTTCAAAAGCTGACTTGGGGTAGCGACTTGATGCGTATCGTGTGAGCGTGAATAGAACGCATTAATATTGCTGCAAATCGTTTTTGGCTTTTTAAACGTTACAAAAATAAAAGTAACCATGTATCTGAATTGTTGAAAGTTGTATCTCCTTTATAACAGGTACTCTCATCTATAAAACATTTTTTCTATTGAAAACTAGTAGAAATTTAACTACCCGATGTAAAAGAAGTAAATATCTTCTCCACTCTTTCTAATCACATATGTTATTAAAATATGACTTTTCAGTATCCATATATTAAGGAACAAGTTTAAAGGCGATTTTTCACCTAATATATATATAAAAAAGCATTTTAACCTTGGAATTAGAAGGAAAGAAATATTCTTTCTGACCTTCAGTGAATCTCTTCGACTTCTTAATTACCAAAACAAGTTTAAGAGTATAAAAAAAATGATCTCTTTGCCACATTTGAAAGAAGTGTAATAAAAAAAAAATCGGAAGAATTTCTAATTCGAATTTTTCGCATATTTCCACATAAGAAAGTCATTTTTAGCCCATTAATCGCCAAGTCGCAATTCTTCAATAATATTTTGTGTACTAATTTTACATGTCGTGAAATCAACTGAAAAATTACAATAAATATCCTGAATAAAAAAATTATGTTTTAGTGCCCCGCTAAGCCCATAGTCCCTATTTAAGCAAAGTACTATTGATGCAAAAAATCTATCAAAATCTAAAATTATATGAAATTCCAAAGAGGAAACATATTCTTAGAATAGTGATTGCTGGTATATTTGTTAAATGCAAGTAAATTACAGTGAAACCTCTCTGAGCGGCCACCCTTCCGTTCCGAGAAAAATTGGCCGCTCTGAAGGGTTTTCGTTACAATTACAAGATAATTGCTGTAATACATAATATAAAGTCTGGCACATATTTCTTATTTAAAATGAAGCTTAAGACTTATCTAAAGAGAAAATAGTACTTTATTTAATAATTTTTTACATTTTTTGAAAAAAGGATACAATTTGTGACTGTTTTAAGTTTTTACCCTTCTCGGAAAAAACCATTTTTTCAAGTTCGTTTTTCAGTTTAAAAAGTAAATCTTTAACCGATGCGTTTGTCAAATGGGATGGGCGAACCCACCCGGCGGCCGTTCAGAGGGGTTGGGTGGCCGTTGCTAAGGGTTATTCTAACATTAGGTCTATGGGACGAAAAATCCGTGCCACGAAAAATTGGCCGTTAAGAGGGGTGGCCGTTCGAAGAGGTTTCACTGTACTTGATAAATAAATGAACAAACTTATCCTTTTCTTCTTGACATTGTAATAAATTACGTTCGAGTCTGACACGAAAATATAAAGGCTACATTGTTCACCGAACAGCACGTATTAAGATACGTGCTGTCATCGATTGAATATAAAAGATATGAATACTTAAATGTACTTCCTTATAAAATTTATGTTGAAAAAATAATTCCTTTAAGTTTATGATGCATTTTTAGAAGCGACTTTTAACCCTTTCAAATTCACTACATATTTCATTTTGAAAATTACTAAATTTATTTCAAAAATGAGTATTAGACATGTAGCCGATCATAAATATGTAAAGGAAAAAAATTTAGCATTTTTTATTTTGAAGACGTTTGTAGTTTCACAGTGAAACCAATGAACGGTAACGGGCTATTTTTCCTCCGAATAAGTTATCATCGAAATGCATTTTAAATTATGTATTTAATTTATAAGTATACGTGAGTATTCAGGATATTCAACCTTCATAAAATTCAATATTACTTTCGAAGACTCAATTTAAAAAATATCGATGCGTGCAAGAACCCTCATCGTTTTATTTCTCTTAGAGATCAAAAGCAATTTAGCTCTCGCAATGCCGATAACTTAGTGAATACTAACGGTATTCAACTGGAATTTTTATATAAGTTGGCCTATCTATATGGCTTTTAAGATAGGAAAGAAAAATTACGCTACGTTTCGCTCATGCGCAGTAAAAAATGTTTAATTTGTGTTTTCATTGCGAAACCAATGAACGCTAAAAGGTTAAAAAGGACGCTAGGCATAAATGGTTTAACATGTGGTCGAAAATGATTGTTTTTAAACGTTCTGCAACCAATTGTTATGGAAAGTCATAAATATAATACTCAGAAAGTATTCAAAAATATCTGTTCTGATAACAGACTGGGTGTGTTGATTTTTCTTTCGTCAGTTTTATATTCGCCATCGATAGATTTGAAAACTATTATTCGAAAAAAAAACATTTTTATTATCTTAACTTTAACGATTGATTCACCGATGATTTTCCTTTGAATTGTGCACTTTTTTTTATTTCCACCATTAAAGAATCTTCAAGCTCAATAATTAAAGATGAGTATAATATTTTCTTTGGACATGAGCAGCAACATTCAGTAAATAAAGGAAATAATTGGAAATTTAGTGTCTAATAACGTAATTAGTCCAAATGTACATAATATCAATGGATTTGGGAGAAATTCGATAAAGATCTACAGTTTTAATATAAAACATAAATGAAATTTGTCCATGTCAAATTTCATCTATTTAACCTACTTCGTTTTCGAGTTATTATTTTCACAGACACAAGCACAGTCGGATAGAGTATTGTCATTTGCGAATTCAGACCAAAATTTGACACTGATCTAAAATTTCACTGACGCACGAAAAACACTGATGTGAAGATCACAGACCGATCTCATCCATCTAGTTTCAATCATCATGTTCATATATACATATGGTCTCATAGATTGCATATATTTATTATCTATGTATATTTTTACAATAGCAATAAATTAATGCTTCGTTGTAGATTACAAATTAGTATACTTTTTGGCGAGAACTGAAGTTCTTTCACTTGTGGATTCACTTCATCATTTTACGCGCCATGAAAATCAACCTGTAACACATTGGCTGCCACGCCTGTGATTCACTCCTACTATCTAATTAGGTTACCCTTTTCTACTATAGTTAAGATATAGCAGAGAAGGCATCGTTGGCCTAATGGTAGGGTCTCGGCTTTGGGACCGAAGAGTTCCAGGTTCGAAACCGATCCCACTGACGATCCGTCGTGTATTGGGTCCGCTGCATTTTAAATCATACGTAAGGGGCTCAAACGGCTTCCCGCTGGTGTGGTGCGGAATTTTAGTGAGGGGGTGCCAGCTCAGGTGTCATCCTCGTCATGTGACTGTAGTTCAAAATTTCGAGGTCCGTGCCAATAAATAGACCTCGTGCTGCTTCAAAACGGGATGTTAATATATCTAAACTAAGATATAGCAGCGAAGACGGCATTAAATTAGATACAAGATCCAAATCTCAGGTGTGGGTCATCTCAGCGAACGTGTTAAAAATCATATTCTCCAACACTACACGACTAAAAATGGAATTTAAGAAACTGCAGTTATCTCAACTATATTTCAATTTATCACGAAGCAATATGAATTTAGGGTATATTAACGTCCCGTTTTAACGCAATGCGAGGGCTATATTGGGAAGAACCTCGTATTTGTGACACATGGTCAGCTAACGAGGACGACACCTGCGCCCACGCTGTAAATTTGTGCACCGCACTAACGGGAGGACGTATGACCTTCGACGTCATATTTAAAGTGCAGCAGGCCTACATGCACGAAGGTTGTTTGGTGGAATCGGGCTTTGAACCTGAAACCTTCCAGTTCCGAAGCCGAAACCTTAAACTAAGGCCATTGCAGCTGTGGCAACTTGACTACAGTAATCCCCAGAAAGGGAAAAGTGGAACTGTCATCCCCACCCCCGCAGGGATTCATCCTCAGATTCCTTTTGACCCTAGCCCCGAGCGGGTGTAGATTCTGATCCGGCTATAAGCCATGTGATTCTACTTGTCTATATATATGTGTGTGTCGCAGTGGTGTTGTGTGTCAATAAAACCATAAAAGACAAACTGGATCTATTTTGAATTTGGATATAAAACCAGACATGAGAAACCATTACAGCAGCCTCAGTAGAAACATATACTTCGATTATGAATTTATCTTCAAATTGAACTCGTCCACCTAACAATATTAAAATGCGTCCATTACGAAGCCTTTACGACCTGTTGGTCGTATTTGCAGTACAAAAAGTAAATCCTAACATAAATAAATTGATTTTGTAAAGGTAGAATCTGTATTTTACATTATAATTAATATATTAACCCTTTCTAAGGCCATGGGAATATACTTCCCACCAAATTCATCAATTTTTCAATGCATTTTTTAAGGTTGGAGTAAGTTCTCGGCAAATTTGGCGATGAAACAAAAACTTGGATATTCCAATTTCTTATCTCAAACCATAACGAAATGTCTTGACTTAGGAATTAATTAGTAATGAATAAAATTAATTAACAAAAAATGTCATCTAATAAGCTAAATGAATTTTTTTTCTTAAATTAATCTCAACACCAAAGTTATTTTACTATACAATTACTAGAAAAAAATGGCCTTATAAAGGGTTAAATTTAAATTTATTAAAATAGAGATCCTGGCGAAAATAGAGATAAAAATAAAGCATAGCCTTCCGTTCTATATTCCGACAATTTTTTTAGATACCCAAATATTTTGATCAGACTTCCCAATATCCTGTCTCCGCACGATAAAAAAATAATAAATAAATAATAAAACTAATTACTGAAGGAAAATGTATCTGACATTTAAAAAATTAGAATCGAGAAAAAAATTTGTAAAATTGTGTTACCGAATTTAACTAAATAAACATCGAAAAGTCATGGCACAGTTTAGAAATCGGAAAATCTACTAAACCCTATAGGGAAAGATAGCAAAAATGGGGTAATTCTAAAATATATCTAAATCTTTCGCACAGCAAAAATTAAAGCGACAAATCTCCTAGAAAAAGAGGCGAAGAGTTATTGAAATCAAAACTTACACTCTAAACGTATTTTGTTTTGTTTTCGTAAGAGATTTTCCGCGTAGAGGAAAGTTGGTATGATTACGGAGGTTGAGAACGAAGTTGGCATTCGTTTTTGAACTTAAACAATAGCTGATATTGACATACTTGGTAATTTGGACCAAGTCGACGAAGAAGAAAGATAGCATTTCAGGCGGTATATGATCATGCAAGCTTTCGCCTCAAACCTACATCAGGACACTCAGCTATTATTTAGTCTTAAACGAAGATCCCTGCCGCCAACAAAAGAGAACACAATATGAATTTCAGCTAAAACTCCACACTTTAATATAAGTTTTAAAATATTTAAGGGGCAAGGTATCTTCTCAAATTTTATTTATTTTTATTGAAAAAGTTTTGATAGTAATTATAGCTTAACTTCCAAGTAAAATCACCTTGAAAAGTAGAAAATTGTTTTAATCCGCCTCTTTAGATCAAACTTAAATTTTTTGAATTTACTATGACTTTTTTCAAATATGAATATTTAAGGAACAAGGTATCCTTTCAGTATTTATTTATTTTTATTTTTTACTGAAAAAGTTTTGATAGTAATTGTAGCTTAACTTTCAAATAAAATTACCTTGAAAAGAAAATAATTGTTTAATCTGTCTCTTTAATTCAAACTTAAATTTCTTGAATTTACTACTACTTTTACAAATATGAATATCTTTGCGTTAAATTTTATTTGTAGATTTATTGAAACATATTACGCAAAACTGTGCATGGATTTCAAGATACATCAAATGCTAATTTAATATAAAATTTGTACTATTATGTTTACTGAAAAATGGGGAAATTTAGAAGTATCTCATTTTTTATCTTGTATATAAAAAACTAAACAACTTAATGCTTATAACATGCGCAGTTTTATCATTTACATGATGATAAACATGTACACAAAATTTCAAAGCCTTATCTTAAATAAGAAAAAAGCCTTATCATTTTTAAAACATGAAAGTAAGGAGAAACGTAAGATGAAGAAATAGCCATTTAAAATTGCCACTTGCGAATATTTGTCATCGTAAATAAAAACCTAAATAGGGACGTTCCGAAAGTAAGTTTCGTTATGCTTTTCCCCAAAGAAGCTTTATTACAATCCGAAACATAAAATGGCATAACAAAATACAAACTTTTGGCTATTATTCCACATATTCTCCAACGACATTGATACTATAGTCGTACTGTGGAATCAATTCCAAGAAACCATCCTGCTAAAAATCGGTGACCAACGAGCGAATAAAGTTCTTCACAGCCGGCTGTACCTCTTCATTACTTCAGAAGAGACGTCCAGAATAGTGCTGACTTCAATGCAGGGAAAAGGTGCAAGTCTGATGGGGCAAGATTGGGGCTGTATGCCAGGTGATCTAGTCTCTCCCATCCAAGGCGACGAATGTGTTCTTTTGTGCCCTTGCTGTGTGGGATCTTGCTTTATCGTCCAAGAACAAAACCTCGAGGCTTATTACCATTCTTGCAGTCTTGTGATCAGCGTGAGGTCCTTCGGCACCCATCTTCACATTTTTCCTGCATTGAAGTCAGCACTATCGGGACGTCACTTCCGAAGCAATGAAGAGGTGCGGCAGGCTGTGAAGAACTTCCTTCGCTCGCTGAGCACCGATTTTTACCAGGATGGTTTCTTTGAATTGATTCCACGGTACGGAAAATGTATCAATGTCGATGGCGAATATGTGGAAAAATAGCCAACAGCTTGTATTTTGCTATGCCACTGTATGTTTCGGATTGTAATAAAACTTCCTTGTGGAAAATCATGACGAAATTTACTTTATGAACGTTCCATCTTAACTTCTGAACTATTAAAGGTACAATTATAAAATTTCGACTTAATGAGTAGAATGATAAGATCATCGAAATAAGCCAATAAAACTAAAAATCTATATTTTGGTCGTTTTTAATTATTGTGTGCCCTTGATAGCAGAGAAAATCTAACAAAGCGTAGTATCATAAAAGTTTCCGAAGCTATTTCAAGGAAACATCATAATTACAAAATCAACCATCGGGAGTGTTCTCCTCTCGACTTTCTCGTATACTTAGCTTCTTCGTAAAATGAAGAGAATCTAGGATGCATTTTGCTTCTTTTCCCATTGACAGACGAGATCAAAACTTTTACACAGATATACTACAGGGTGGACATAAATTATTGGACCCATTTCAAAA
>BGPR01000094.1:21467-96859 GCA_013235015.1 Araneus ventricosus | reverse complement strand
ATACTACAGGGTGGACATAAATTATTGGACCCATTTCAAAAATTAATGAAAAAAAACAAACTAATAATGTTTCAACTACGTTTTTTTTTAATGAGAGGGCATTTAAAAAAGTGTTTTCAATTTATGAGAAAGTAAAGAACACAACAAACATCCCTGTAAAAGAGAAAGCATGAACAATTATAAGAATTGCTTATGAACAATTTATAAGGTTTAATTTTTGTTTTGTAGTTGTGAATGCCAACTAAGAACAAATGATTGCATAAGACAGACACGGTCGTTTTTTGTGCCAAATGTTGTTGGTGGCAAGTATCCGAGAAATTTGAGGGTATCTCTTAATTTTTTAATTCTGTAATTTTCTCTACAAAACTACGTTGGTATAAAAACTGATGGCAGTTTTTTAACATGACTAAGGTTATAGACTGACATATTTGTATGTAACTTGCGGCATGCATGATGCAAAAAATCGTTCGAATCGCTCTACAGGGCAGACCGACAACTGCCAAATTTGGCAGGAAGATACTTTTTGAGTAGAAGGTGCTTACTAAGTAAAGATATTACAAAATTCTAATTATATTTTTAATTAAAAATTAATCGAAATTTAAAGTTTTTCCTCAGCAGTTTTATTTCTCTACAGTTTTATTCTAACTTTAAAAAAAATTATATTATTAAGTATATTTCACAACAATACTTTTCACTGTTTTAGTTACACAGTTTATACACGCGCACGTTGCGTCGATATTGTTACGAACACGGAATGTCGCTTTCCGGCAATAGTAGTCTTATGGTTGGGAAGAGACATTTACAGTGGTTCTTACTAAATATCGAAGGAGTTCTCCCAATGACCCCCGACCTTGGCGATAAAGCGAAGATACTCAAAAATGCTAGAATTTTCGCGATATCTCACACAGGAGCTGAGATCCGGATTTCCCCAGAGATTTCCATGTGACGTCACGACCTGTCGGGGAGACTATAAACATCGCAGTTGCTGAACGTCTAGGAACGTACTGAATCGTCTTTGGACTTCGAAGGTGTATTGAGCGACTGCGATCGTCTTTAAAGTGCGAACTCCTTTGTAATCTCTCGTTGGAGTGTTGTCCGCAGAGCAAGCTGGTAAGCTGTCAGACGCCGAGCGGTATTGAAAGTACTGTTGCTGTTATTTTTAGTGAATTTCTGTCTGTTTGTGTTGCTAATTTGTGCAAGTGCTGTTTTTACTGTTATCTGTGCTTCGTGTTTTCCGGAATATTCGAGAGTAAAATGTCATTAGACGCCGAGCAGTATTGAAAGTACAGTTGCTGTTATGTTTAGTGAATTTCTGTCTGTTTGTGTTGCTAATTTGAGCAAGTGCTCTTTTTACTGTTACCTGCGCTTCGTGTTTTCCGGAATATTCGAGAGTAAAATGTCATTAGATGACGAGCGGTATTGAAAGTACTGTTGCTGTTATTTTTGGTGAATTTCTGTCTGTTTGTGTTGCTAATTTGAGCAAGCGCTCTCTTTACTGTTACCTGCGCTTCGTGTTTTTCGGAATATTCCAGAATAAAGCGTCGTTCTCGAACATTTTTGTGTGCTATCGTTGCTATATAATTAAGAAAAATTTTAAAAAATAATATAAAAACAGACAGACATTATCATGCTACAATTTTTTGGATTAAAGGTTCGAATCTCCTTTATTTCTTTTCCCACATAAGTTTTGACCTTGTGTTGTTTGCGCCTGATAAAACCACGAGCTTGACATAGTTCCTCCTGTAATAGCATTTATTACTGTACAAAAGGCGACGTCATGTTATCCAATATACTAGTGTCGTAACAATTCGGAAATCAAACTAGGGTAATCGCACTAACAAAGACACCAATTTACTCAAATAATCCACGATTTACTCCATGTTACAATTACTTAACTTCGCAAGACGATATAACAAAATTAATTTGCAGCTTCTCATCCCAAAAACTGGCGGTGAATCCCACGACATACTGCGGATTCCACCAACCGTGAAAACATTCCTTCTTTTTTTGAAAAAAAAGTGTGTCAGCCCATTTAACAAGACGACGAACGCAGTCGGGAATTAAAGAGAAAGAGGCAGTGGCGTTTTTAGAGGCCAAGAGACGGTTGAGTTGGAAGAAGAAGATATCAGTGGCATTTAAAGACTGGCAAAAATGCCATTCACTGTTCGGAACTGGGTTACTTGGATCAAGTGCGCTGGATCAACCGCGCACTGTGACGATCGAGGAGGAGATAAAAGATTAGGTGAGGAGATTAAGTTGATGATGATAGGCATCTTGGTGTAAAAGGATTATTAGCGGTTGGCGTTGTTTTGGATACTAATTATAGACAGGGGTTGTTGTGAAGATTTGGATTTATGTTGAGTAGGAAATACTGGAAATGTAACCAGGCATGATGAGTGAGTTATGTCATAAAATAACGAGATTTTTTTGGTTGGTTAAGTAATAAAAAAGGGTTAACGCATCGATTCTAAACCTGTGGGGCACGCCTCCTTAGTTGGTAGTGATAACACTGCATGGGGGCGCGAGCATATCGAATGGAAAATATTATTTAAAAAGTTGATTATTTTGCTGAAAGGAAAGTGAAACAAAATACACTCTGACATAATAAAAATAAAATACACTTTTACACTGATATAATACACTTATAAATAGGATTGTATCAGTACTGCACAATGTATCCAATAATTAATTTTTGAATCATAAAATAAAAATAAGCTTAATAATTATTAGTGATTCCCCTCGACGGACTTAAGCCGTGAGAATGTCCGATATGGTTGACTTAAAACACAGCAATAGAGACTAAGGGGTCTATTCTGGTACCCCCGGTTGGGTTGGGGGACATCACTTTTTCCGCACGTCTCTCAACCCAACCGGGGGTACCAGAATAGACCCCTTAGTCAATGCAGCGAATAGGTGTTGCCAAATGTCAATAAATTTACTTATTCTTGGTAATTTTTAAGGTTTGTCATTAAGATTGTAGTGTAGCTTCAGCGTCAAAATACCAAAAAAAAACATTATTATTGTATACTTTGTTATTGTATGGGGGGAGCGCTATGAAAATTACGATTAAAAATTGGGTCGCAAATACTATGATTAAAAATTGGGTCGCAAATACTGAAAGGTTGAGAAACACTGGTGTTGCGAACTTCCCCACGAAAGTAAGAGAGGTCGGTCCATTGAACCCTGTGAGGGCCTGGCTGGAAGGGGGAGGACCCTCCTTCAACCTTCAACCTTTCTTCTAAGTTGACTTCTTGCTTTAAGTTAGAAAGTCAGTTACCTCAGCGATGCTCCAGCGTGAGGTGTCACCCATTTTTTATGACACAGTTGGACTCGTAAGTAAACTCTCAAGCGGCCTGGTCTCATTGAGACAGGTACACGTGTAAAGAGATGAAAGTATGGAACTCGTGTTCACTTTGCGACCCTCTAACGTAAGGTGCCAACTTTTCTTGAGCACAGGGAATTGTTAGAGAATTTTTAAGTAAAGGTCTCAAGTGGTCTGTTTCAATTAGAGACAGATTCACTTAAAGTGAGACGAGGGATGAATTCCTGAAGATTGAGGCCCAACTATTATATTAATGAAATGATGAGTTTGTAGTGCTTGATGAGTGCGTGATATCCTATGTCTAACATCATCTCAATGTCAACAAGAAAATAAAACGTTTTGAATATCAGACAGCGTCTCATCATTGCCTTTAGAGATAAGTAAACTCATTTACATTATATATACGTTGAGAAATAAATTTGCTCCTGATAAGGCTTGTGTAAATAGATTTTACACAACTGGGTTAACGAGCTCGCGCCAGCGCGTGATAGAGAGATTCGGACTTCGATCGAATTCGATGACTCCTCCTGTACTACCCGTTAACTATAACAGAGAAGGAGTCATCTAATTAGATAGTTGGTGTGAATCAGAGATGTGAATCAAACGGCGTCAGCAGCAGTCAACGTGTTAAGATGTTTGGCAGTGGAAGGATTAGAAATGAATACATTTACTAAACAAAGTTTATTAGTAAATTTTTACAACATAATTTTTAAATTATAATTTTTTTGTGTAAATTAAAAAAAACACTCAATTTTATTAGTGTGTTAAATTATGTATACTATTTATTTTTATCAACATTTTAAATAATAATAAAAATATATTATTATTATTTAAAACGTAGAGAATTTTGTTTTATTTTAATCATTTACTACTTTTCAGTCTTTAATTTATCATTCTTATTATAAATATTATGGAATCTTGGAATTGTTTTTCTCGTGCGTAATCAAAATTTAATTAAATTAATCAATTAACTGCTAATCAAATTCTGAAGATATTAAATGAGTTGAGAACATAGAGGTGTGAAAATTTCGGACTCAAGAGCATTAAGAACCTCCCGGTTTTCCCTAATCTTAATATAAATAAAAGTCATTGTGGGTATGTGGGTGGGTATGTATGTGGCTATGTTCCACATCTCCTCCTAAACCAATGGACGGTTTTCAACCAAATTTTGTACACTTATTATTTAAGAGAAGGGGAAGACACTTATGAACTTTTCCAAGTCCCAAAGTTAATTAAACAGTCAGTTAATTAGAAAATAACCGAAATCGTTTTTCCGCCGTAACTTCGGAGCAAACTGTCCGACAAAAAATATTTTTATACCATCTTAAAGTTCAAATTTTTACCTTTTCAATGATACTAATTTTATTTCTCTGACATTTTCCCTTCGATTGTTATTAATTTTTAAAAGTTCCAAAACTTTAAAATGCGTGCAGACGATTTTGAAATAACGAATATTTATAGCTACTCCGTTGCTAGGCAACGGTTAGACTTTGAACTAATTCACCTTTATTTCCAGCTTGGCGCTTGATACAGTTGCCAAATAGATTTGGCGATTGCTTAAATCGGAAGGTTACCGGAAAACGGTCTATGAATCCAAAATAAACAAACCAGGATCGTCCATTGACGTATATGATATGGTTGTCAGAGTTTTTATAATAGGAAGGTATATTTTGTCTTATGTATTCTTTTAAACAGTAGAAGCAGATGACATATAGCATGGTGGATGATATATTCCAAAGAGCAGATGATACCATTGAGTACAATGATGTAATTTACAGTAACAGAGAATTAAATTAGTCGTCCAATTATGTATTATCAACCGTCAGAACTTTTGACTTCCCCTTTCTATATATAACGAAACATTTACATTCGTAAATTTAAAAAAAGTAGCAATTCAAATTCTTCGCGCACGAAGTCGCGGGTAACAGCTAGTTCGTAATAATTATGTTAACCTAAAAATCGAAAGATGCGTCAAAACAAATGACAGACGTCGTAAAACATTGATTTTGATTGAAGGCTTCGCAGTTTTACGCTACAACATAACCTACAGCTGCATTCGCCAATAATTCCTGTTTAAATATCCACTTGCTACTATTATTATGGGACAGAGGAGTGTATAATTATTCTTCGCCCCCAATCGAAATTAATGTTAATGACTTCCGAGGAATGGTATTATTTATTCTGCCCTATTCGGTTCAAAAAGTAGCAAAACATGCGACAATGTTTTGTCTCCACCTGGTGCCTCTTAAGACTGTTGCCCTGGGCATCGAGACCCCCTGCCACCCGCTCGCTACGCCACTGACAGATTTAGGGGTCTATTCTGGTACCCCCGGGTGGGGGGGGGGGGGCCCCGTTGTAAACCCCCCACCCCCCCCCCCCCCAACCGGGGGTACCAGAATAGACCCCTTACAATTTTGGTTGTAAAGGTACGTGTTTCAGTTGCCGTCTTTAGAGACAGACGGACAGATACCGCCGATTAACAAGCAGCACCTCCTATCTCAATTTTTTGAAACGTCAAAGAGGAAGATTTATGGCCGTGGATGAATGAAGAAGTTTCCCGACTCCAATTAGTATTATACCCTCCGACCATAAACATATTACAAAACGTTAAACTCTAGCGCTTTCTAAAATAAAAGATAACGCAATGAAAGAAACTATAAGAAATGTTTAAGGCAATTTATTTCACAAAGCACAACAATATATTTCAATGGCAGAAAACTGTTGCCATATCGTAGAACAGAACCAAAACCAAAACAGAACAACTAAAAATGCAAATTACAAAAGGCTCCAGTATGAAATTACAATAGAAGTTCGAAGATCTCAATCGGGTTCGCAGTAGTAGATCGGGCTCTAGCGTGATACAGTTGTCACTGCGCCACAGATTCAAATAAATTCTTCACAACCAATAACGAATATTTCTGAATTTTGTTTCCTGTTGCAGGAATACCTGTAGTTGTAACATGCGGTATCCGGGTCTATTCTGGTATCCCCGGTTGGGTTGGGAGAGGTCACTTTTTCCGCACGTTAACAACGGGAAAAGTGACGTCTCCCAACCCAACCGGGGGTACCAGAATAGACCCCATCATGTTCATAGCAGATATTAAAAAATTCAGATATATTCTTGATTGGTTGAGAAAAATTCATTTGAATCTTCGGGGTCTATTCTGGTACCCCCGGTTGGGTTGGGTTCCACACGTTAACAACGAAACCCAACCCAACCGGGGGTACCGGAATAGACCCCTTCCTCTTTGAAATTTCAAAAAATTGAGATAGGCAATACTTGTTAAGCGGCGATATACTGAAAATTACTGCTTCGAAAACGGGGAGGTTTAAAACGTGAACATTCATGAAAATCTCTCTCTAAAAAATGACGGGAGGCTATCTTTTCAAACAGCCGCTGATGTTAAAGGCGTAGGACTACTTTACCCGCATGACTCTTTCGTTTCTTGAAGTTTCTAGTGAGTTTTTATGTTTAAGTAAGTTCTTTTTGAAACTTCTGTTGTTACCTTTTATCTCTAAATCTCCCTATCACCAATTCACGCGTACTTTTGCCCAATTTTGCGACTGTCGCTGAACTACAATTCCGATTTTCAAATTTTTGTTGTAACTTCTGTTGTTACCCTTTATCTCTAAAATAAGACATTAGTTACGTTTTTAACATACGCAGTTACTGAGATATGGAGGATCTCCCATACCAAGTTTTGTGGCATTTTCGCGTGTGAATCAATTTCCTTCCTCAGATCCCAATGGGAGGAACGTAGTCGACCTACATTAAAAAATGTTGGCGTTTACAGTTCTTCCCTTCTGTATTCATCGTATACGAGTTAATAAAAATCAGTATTGGGCCAGCGACTGGGGAGTAAAACAACACACATATTGGAAATAGGTTACACACATATTGGTGAGGGTTTTATTCTTTTAATCACTTCAGTTGGGGTCCAGTATGATTATCCTAAGTTTTCCTATCTGGTGAGGTGAGCTTCAGCTACTAGGTGGAGGAAAAGTGAACTGAAATGGGGGGGCCCGCTTCAAATTTTCAATGATAATTCAGAAACGGAGCAATTCATCCTAAAAATGGGTAATCTCGATGTTTTAGTGCAAAACATTCTGCCCAAAATGAATACCCATATCAAATATTTTGGTACAGAAGTATCAATACTAAATCCTTTCAATATGTTTATGATTTTCCAGATTCAGAAAAAATTCGTCATTCTTCCAAAGAATGAGTAGTTTGAATAAAGGTCTTATACAAAAGTATTTACGTCAGCATGCGTATATACATGTTGGTGCAACAGAATCCAAGCGATTGAGTGGTTTTGTTTCGAGAGGGCGTGCCACCTATAGTGGCGTCCTCTTCAGTGACTGTTCGAATTTACGAAGTCCATTCGAAAATGCATTGCTCAGATACCATAATAATTATAATAATGAATCAAAAAGTAGAGGTTAATAAAAATAAACAAATTTTTTTTTAAAAAAAACAGTCTTTTATTAGTATGCTGAAAAGTAGAAAATTATTTTTTATATCAAAACTCTAACATCAGACAATGAAAGTTGGATGCACTGAAAGCCACAATGAAAATCATGAAAAAATTTTTTAGACATTCATTAAAAAATGTAAATATGTAATAAATATGAGTAAAATTCGAATTTACTTTACATTTCGATTGGTGTCTCACGCTCTTACAGTTTTTTTTTTTTTTTACTTCGAGATTTTTGATAAAAAAAATTTTTTCTATTTTTTAGTTGTTTAAAGCAATCTTTTTTTTAAATTTTCATTCCACTAATAGTTATTTTAACATTTTTTTTACAACAAAAGTAACTTTCAGAGATACAGATTAATGTCAATGCAAATATGGTGGTGCCATCTGTTGTCGTTCATGAGCTTTAGAACAGTAATTCTGTAACTCAATTTAATTTGTCCTCTCTGTCATGTTGAATCCTTTTCAGATTCATTGGAAGTATACTTGCCATTGAATTCGTAGGAAAAGAATAATACAGTAGAACTCCAGGAATCCGAACCCCGGTAATCCGAATACCTTTTTTTTAATTTTCAGAAAACTTTTTTACTGAAAAATGAAGGAAAAATAAAAATTACGAATCAGTAAAAAACTAATGTTTATTCCTAACTTAAAAGTAGTATTCAAATTGGTTTTAAAGAATGAATACAGAACCTTAATTAATAGAAAGAAACTCATATATCTTCTTTTTACCCTCAAATGTACCGTGCGAATCACCGCGTGCTCTTTGCGTACGCCTTCACAGAGCACCCGGAGTCGATAATCAACTACATTTGGTATATCAAGAGTATTTTACCGAATTTCCCGGATAATCAGAATTCCCCGGAATCCGAACAGAGATCAGCCCCAATTAGTTCGGGGTTCTACTGTATAACTTTGTAAATCATGTGATGCACGAGAAAAAAATATCGCACCATATTTAAAAAGTACAGCCTATTGTTCTCGCCTCGCCCCATCATCAACTTGTACTCTGTTTCAGTTTACTCAGATATTTTGCTGAATTTGGCTGAAATCACAAAGAGAACCCCGCCCTCTCTTGTGATTCGGGTAATTCTGGAAAACCGGCCACCGCGACAGAAAAGCGGGCACTCTGACCGAACGCATTATAGCCCCCATTACAAGCGGCACTTGTGACTATTCCCCCCATAACAGGGGTACAGTCCATCATCGGAGATGGACCCGAAGAGCCACATCACTATTTATGTATCCCACCGGGAGGCGAGACTCCGCTCACTTATCTAGCTACTTCTGATCCACGTACTCATGATGAATCCCGGTGGGGGATGAATTTGTCTGAAAGAGAATTGGTCTTCGATATAACTGTTGAATGTCAAAACTTTTGTGGATCATGGTAGCTAAAGTTAGTCTCGCTGAAGTCACAAATTATTCTGCAACAAGCTGGAGCAGGGTAGTCTGCTGAAGTCACAAAATGTTCAGTTAGTCTGCTGAAGTCACAAAATATTCTGTTAGTCTGCTGAAGTCACAAAATATTCTGCAACAAGCTGCAGCACGGTAGTCATCTGAAATCACAAAATATTCTGTTAATCTGCTGAAGTCACAAAAGTCAATTTGTCTGCTGAAGTCACAAAATATTCTGCAACAAATTTTGAAAATATTCCGCAAAATATTCTGAAAATAGTCAGTTAATCTGCTGAAGTCACGAAATATTCTGCAACAAGCTGAAGCACAGTAGAATTTCCGTTTCTTAACAGAGAAGGAGATAGAACGCCATTTTCCGAAGGTGTTTTAGTCAGGACCTTCTTATTCATTGGTTAAAGGGACTGCAGCCCAAAGAGGGTCATTTATAAAAGGGCGCCTAAAAATTTACTTTACTAATTTTATTTTAATTTTGAACCAAAAAATATAACTATTATTTCAAATATGTTAAATTAAAAATATGATTAAGGCTTGTAACTAGACAACTATCGATTTTGTAATGTTACATAAACATGAATATCAATTCAAAAAATATTCATACAGAGACAATGTATGAATATTGTGTTTTATATTTATGATTTAACCGTTAAAAAGGGTACGCGAAATAAAAGTTGTTAATGGCGGAAACAAGAAAACTTAATGGATTAAAAATTTAAGAGAATTTTGTTCCTCCAAGTGAATACTCGTTATTTAAAAACTATACCACTTGAAGAGTTGATTATTACCAAGTGTAATTTTTAGCTTTCCTTAACAGTTAAAACGAAATAATTACAATACTGGTTTCATTGCTTTGGCATTGAACTAATTCTCTTTACTGTAAAAATGGAATAAAATGCAAAATCAAAAATAAATTCTGCAAATGTCGAGTCATTTCACTTTTAAGCTAACTTCAGCTAACCTTAATACGATTGATAAAAACGGATATACATATAGACGGATGGTTGGAGGGGGGATATGAATGCAGAGTGTGTACGAAAATAAAAAGTCTAATAAAGGGGTAGGCGAGGAAAAAAGTTTGGGAACCCCTGATGTATACGATTAGGGGTGGCGTAAAATGGCTTGAAAAATCCTTATTTTGAAAAGGCACAATTTGAAAAATTTAATGTGTTAATCAGAGAACAGAAGACAATTTTCTCTCCGATTTTTTTATTCGGTAGGTATTTTCATTAGATCACAAGTGGTCAAATTCTAATGGGGCGTCAAATTACTCTAGCCCAGCGCTCTCAGATTTGTTAAGACGGCCCTGATTTAGGTATGGGAAAAACCTACGAGTTTCAGCCGAAAACCAGTTTCTTTTGTTTCGGTTAACCAGTTTTTTTTAGTTATTTTTTGTCCCGGTAATAATTGGTTATTTTTTAAAAATTCAATAACCGGGTAAAAAAACCGAATCCGAAGATAGGCATGATTTTGAGGTTCGATTAGACTAAAATTATCAAGTTGTGAAGCTTTGAATTTCGCCATCTTAGGCCAATCACCGACAACTGCTTCCTCGAGGCGTCTATTGGTTGGGGGATTGCTGAAAGAGATAAATATTAGCCAATGGATTAATTTTCCGTAAAATCAATATTAATAAAAAATGTATCTACAAACGGTGTTTGTTTTTTATAAAAAAAAACCGAAAACAGGTTATTTCAAAAACTGGTTATTTTGAGTGGTTATAACCGCCAGGTTAAACCCGAGGTGAAAAAAACCTGAATAACCGAAAAACGGTTATATTCGCACTAACCGCCATCCCTAACCTAGTTATAATACTTGGACAGCTTGACACAGCATTCCTATGAAACAGAATTTTCAAATTCAAACCGATTCCAAATTATTAAACCACATTGTAAAAGACATTTAGATGTCCAATGCCACGACTTCTGATAAGGGCACTCAGATTTGTTAAGACGGCCCTGTTTATAGTAAGTACATGGGCAACCTGAACACAGCATCCCTTTGAAACAGAATTTTCAGATTCAAACCGATTCCAAAATATTTAGACCACACTGTAAAAGACATTTAGATGTCCAATGCCTCGACTTCTGATAAGCCTATTTCTACCCAGCTGATCACCCTCCAACTGAAGTATAAAGAGTTTTCGAACGCACTACTTGAATATAGGGGAACAACGGAATGAGCTGTAACTGTTCAAAGCCTTTCTTTGAACACTTTTCTGTTGATTATATTAAACAAATTTATCAAAGCTATGCAAATTACATACGACAACTAATTTTTAATTCGATAATTTACAAAAATTATATATGTGCGGTAGTATGGGCCACACTTAAAAGCAAAAGGTTTAGAAAAAACGAATAAATGTTTGCCTACAAATGTATATATTTTGATTCTGTAGCCAAATTACTATAATAGAAATACATTTTCTTACATTTTCATCATTATCTTATTAGTAATTTAATCTTAATTAATTATTCCTTATTTAATTAATTTTTCTTATTTGCAGTGTACTTCTAAGCGCACCGTAGTGTCGGATGCAGCCCATTCAGACAATTTATTTTCCAAAATTCTTGCAATTGAAACTAGTTTAGTTATATTAACATCCCGTTTTGAAGCAACACGAGGGCTATTTTGGGACAGAACTCGTAACTTTTGAAATGCGGTCAGATGACGAATGATACGGGTAGATCGACTTATATATTAGCTCCAAAAGTTTCTTTTAAAACACTTCACTAGAATAGAGAGGAAATTTTATTTTTCACCAACCACGGTCCATTTCCAATATACTTTCATCGTTACAAGTTGGCACCCTCATCATTTAGTAGTTGTGGCGAAATTAGTACGCCATTGCACTATGCTACATCATGCATATTTACTCTGTCAAGGCATATGAAGCTTCCTGCCGTACAACTTGAAGATCACTGGTTTAAGAATGTAGCCAATAATCAACTTTCAATAAAAAAAATTTAATTAATAATCAAACATATTCATGAATATGAATTCCTGTTCAAACCAGATTCATAGTGTCATCAACTAATGGTTCTAGTGCCAACAACTAAATGTTCAACTGTAATTCATAATGGCAACAATTAATGGTTTTAGAGGCAACAACTAATTGTTCAAGTTTGATTCATAGTGGCAATAACTATATAACATTTAATTGTTCTAGTGTGATTTGAATAAGACTGATACAGTGTAAAGCATCTTGAACAGATAATCGTGTTTCCGGCCTGAAACCCTCCCGCCTCAAAGCCGTTACCTTACCAATAGGCCACCCCGGCCCCCCCCCCCCGCAATTGCAAATTTCATGGTATCCACAAATCACTCTCCTTGACGCTCGGCTTCAAGCTTCTTCTTGAACTTAGGCACTTTTTCGTAAAAAAGTATGTTCTACTCACATGGTCCATACTACCCGACTGACATTAAAAAGAAAAACATGGTGACGGCTAAAGTCGGCTAAAGGTAGCAAGATAAAACTTTCACGCCATAATCTAAATAAAATAGGCTAAATTATAAGACTAGTTTTATAATTATATTTATTCTTACCCATAAAAGTGCAAGGAGCCGTCAAAAATTATGCGAAGCAGTTATGTCAACCAGTATCTGCGCATGGCTGACTGATGCTATGGCTGTACTGTAGGCATAATAATGGGCTGATATCTACTGGCAGGCTCTAGAAACACTAGGTTGCCCATACTACCCGCCGTTCCCCTACTTATTAACTAACTTTTTAAAAAATTCAAGGAGGTTCGAACCACTAGTCGGAAGTATCGTAGCATGAAAATGTTTTAGGCTTACTTCGTTTGTCTTTGTAAAAATTTATTATTAATTGCAGCAACGATATGTCGTAGCAACGGACAGGCGATAAACACAGTATTTAAAACAATCAAAAGTATTGGGTTAACCTGAAATTTATGGTACCCAGCCATTTCTCTCCACTTTGGCTCTTTAATACCTTGCCGCCAAGCCTAAGACTGATTGGCGACGTCAGAACATTTGTTTTGATTGCGCAGGAAAGTTCCAATTCGTGTCTGGTTCGCGCAGGAATCGTTATATTTTTGTTTCGCTCTTCAGAGCTTCGATTTTATTGGTCAGGTAAGTGCTATTTACGATTTCATTGGTCGATTTCTTCGAATTTGAATAAAAATTCGTTTGGAATTCTTCCTTTTTGAATTTTGACAGTTTTGATGGTGGATTTATTTCGACTGACGTGGTTGGAAAATATGGCTTCAAATTCTTCTTCGAGGTGAAATTCTTGTCGAATACGAAATGTTATTTATGGATTTCTCGTTTTTGAAATTTAAAAAAAAAAAAACGTAGATTCCTAACATTGAATGAAAAAGCGAAGCTACTAAATTTCCTCTTTGCTGAAAGCGAAGCCGCTGATGTTTTTTTAAGTTTAAAAAATTTGTCTGGAACCCACTTGACATGCCGCCGGCATTGCGCGAGGAATTTCTCCTTTTCAGATGCCGCAGGTATCGCGTGCGCGAGACAACAATAAAAAGCTCAATGCGCACCCAAACTTTGGTTCTTACATCGCCAAACCATCTTGCTCTTGGCAACAAAAAGTTTTCGATCCTAAGTGGGGAGGAACGGATGGGTACCATAAACATTAGGTTTACCAAGTATTGTTGTCATATATACTTAAAAATATTATTGTTGTTGTAAAATGTTATTTTTTAAATTTCGTTCTTAATTATATACCCACGATGACGTAGACGCAAAAAAATTATCTAAAATCGTCGCAATCCACGCGCGTTTAAACACGGGAACTAAAACAATGAAAAGTAATGTCGTAAAATATATTTTAAAAATTTTTTTACATAATTTTCTCCTAACTTTTTTCTAGCTCTCTGGTCTTTACACCAAAAAGCATTGTACAGATATAAAATTGATATCTTTTTGCAGTTTCTGAATTTTAAAGTGCTGTAAAAATGATTCATGTGCGGTAATATGCCCCGATGTTATTAAGGGGAAAAGTTAAAATTTTGATCACTTATAAATTAAGTAAAAATGTGATTAAATTTTTGAAAGTCCTTTTATCAGTGAGCACATACTACCCGAGAAGTAACTACTTGCCAAATTTGGTAGCAATAGGTCAAACAATCTGCCCTGTAGAACGTTTTGTATCACACAATTTATATACAGTATCCAGCCTAGAAACATTATCATGATAAGGAAACAAAATGCAATCTAATAAATAAATAAATAATTCAACTAAAATTAACTATATATATATGCACGTTATAAATTTTTAAAAGTTAAGGGAATTTTGATTAGACAATGTCTGATAACTCTAACGAACATAAAAATGCTAACGTACGCAGGAAATAAAGTGGGCATAGTTTGAGAATAAAAAATAAATAATTGAAGTTCCAATGTAATAACTATATATTATATTATGAAAGAAACTAAAAAGTAAAAGAACTCAATTATTTCAATGAGCAAGACGATTGTTCTTCAAGTTACGCGAAGCAAGTACCAGAATATTTATGGGTTCCTAATTTAAACTAATAAAAGGCCAAGTTCAAGTTCGCATCAATTGACTACATTCTTGCAACTAGACTAACTAACTACTAGACTAAAAACTAAATGGCCCTTCTTTTTGTTGGCCATTTATTTAATGTTGATATTATTATGAAAGATCTTTTGAAACACTTCTGTTCCCACTGTTAGGTTTTGTATCAACACTTGTCTTATCAAAACTAAAGATTATATTTTGATTTCCATCGCTATCAGTGTCTTTTTTTAAAGCAGACCTTTAGAACCCTTCAACTATCTTCTTCATAAATAAGATAAACTTCACTTTCCCTCTCATTATCATTCTATCAAAAGTAGAGAGTTACTTTTAATTGTTCAACCAAGAAACTGCAAGGATCGCTTAACAGCCGGCTACGACTAGTTATTTGGGTAAGTCTTTATGCATACATAATCTTCATATACTTAAAATGTATCCACGTTTAAAATTATAACTTCATTAAAAGTTAAATTAAAATTAAACAAGATTCATATACTTAAAATTTATTTATTTTACATTTACAAGTTGTTTACAGGGTGTCTTTCAGAGCTGAAGGTGGGGGAGGCATTACCTTAGAATAAAATTTCGTAACTTAATTTTTCAACCCATTCCAGTTTTAAATTTATGTTAAAAGCTTTATTGAAAATTTAGGAATATCTAGTTTATATGCCCAGCATTACTCAGGTTCATAATTTCTCCATATGTTTCTGTTTTACAGTAATTATAATTACTATAATAATATATATTGTAATACTAATAATAATATTTTATGAGATTATATCAATTAATATATATTATTATTAATAATAATTAATATTAAATAATTATATATTAATATATATTAATTATATATTATAATATATAATTAATATATTATTACTAATATTAATAATTAATTATATTAATTATATATTATAGCCTGATACTATAATAATATATATTGTAATAATATATATACTGTAATAATATATAATTGTAGAAAGTTATTGATAATTATCAGTAACTTTCTACAACAAACAAAAGACCCTTTTGCATTCCTTCTTCTGAATAGTAAAATCTCTATGCTAAAATTTCTACACTTCAAAATGATAATATTGTCCAAAATTTCACTAAGCAGTATGATTTGAATGGATATTTACGATGGAATCAATGTTCATAAAAAATACCCAGCAAACTTTTATTATAAAAAGTTTTGTTATAAAACTCATATGTTTCCAAAAAATATTAATTATCAACAATGATACAAAAATAACGCAACATGCAACAAAACTTTTATGAGTCAAAATTAGGTACATAGCACATAAATGTAGATATCACTGACATTGAGGGAATTCAGGACTTTTTAGTCAAATGAAATTGTTGAAAATGTTCATGTGTTCACTCACTGTGAAGAACTCTCAACTCTTTTACTTCGATGTATTTTTACTGTTTTTGTATTGTTTTGCTTTTAATGTTGTTTTTATGTTTGCTTTTGTCCTGTGTATATTTTATTTTTTCTCTCTTTGTTCCTAATTTGCATTTTTCTTATTAAAAATTAAAATTCACCTCCATCCATCCAAACCGGAAAGGAGCCAAACGCATATTTACGGATCCTACTATGGTTTGGATTGAGGTCGCTTTTCTTGGCTCTCAGCATCACGTGACTTCGCTTGCTTCTGAATGATGTCATAGGAGCGCGCTTAGTTTGGATTTCGATTTTTGTCTTAGCTATTGTATCAAGGAAAAACCAAAATTATCTTTTAATTACGATTATTTGGATATTTCTAAAGGGAATGATGAATTCAAGATAAAGATAATTTTGGTTTCTCCATGACACAATAGCTAAGACAAAAATCGAAATCCAAACTAAGCGCGCTCCTATGACATCATTCAGAAGCAAGCGAAGTCACGTGACGCTGAGAGCCAATGAAAAGCGACCTCAATCCAAACCACAGTAGGATCCGTAAATATGCGAGCCAAACGTCTTTAAACATGGGGATGCAGGTAGTCTAATGCAATGTAATGTCAAGAGGCTGTTTATGCTCTGCACTTTTATCTTAACTTTTACATTTGTAAGTTGAAACTGAAGCAACTGATATCTTAATGCCTTCTTTTATATTGTTAAAGAACTTTCGAGGTCTTCACTTTTGCAAGAATGCTCGAGAACGTTCTACAAACAATTTGGAGATTCCATAAGTTCCATTATAAAAAAAATGTTCTGTTATGTTGCAGAATGATCTAGAACCCTCCAAAATGTTGCAGAAACTTTTAGAAAGTTCTACAGATAACTAAAATGTAATAATGTTCAAAAATATTCTAAAATACTCCCAAATTTTCTAAAACTTTTTAGAATTGCCCAGAATGATAAAGAATGTTCTGAAATGTGAAGAATGGTCTATAATTTTCATAGTTTATATAGCGTTGTAAAATGCTCTAGATTTCAGTAATGTTCAAAAATATTCCAGAATGATCTAGAATGCTCCAAAATGTTCTAGAAACTTTCAGAAAAATCTAAAAATTTACAAAATAGTGTTCTCAAATATTCCCAAATGTTCCAAGATTTTAACGTTTTATGACAGTTTAAAGTTCTCTCCAGCAGCGCGGTAGTGATGTCTGACACCCACAGTATGTATCGTCTGCTTTTAAACTTTTCTTTTAGTCTTCTTCCAGAATTCCGTTGATGTGTTCAGTTAGAAAGTAATATTTGTCCCAAATTGTTTTTGAAATCGGCCCTACGGTTTTGCAGGAGATTTGGAATAAATATGCATACAACAATTTTTATTTATATAATGATTATCTAAATCTTGAATTAAATTATTAAAATTTTTCATTTTATTACAAACTAGCTGTTATGCCCGGAGTTGATCGGAATTAAAACACTTTCAAGTCTAATATTTTTGATGTAGAAACTACTTTTGTATAGAAAATTATAATACCAAAAACTTCTTTATCGTCTGAAACGGTTTTAATTAAAATGAGAATATCAATAGAATCAGACGATTTTTAAAAGCCGCCGATAGCTAACTTTCTCCATAAGTTATTAATATTTGTTGCATAAGCACTTCAAATTTTGTTCATAAATCTTGCAGTATAAAAAAGGTTTTAACGCATGTTTTGAAATAATCAATTTGATAGTAATTTTTTCAGTAATAAAAAGCGCTAAAATAAATATGAATAAAAAAATAATAAAATAAATAAGAATATTTTATAAATTATGTTTCGTCTGCTTTTAAACTTTTCTTTTAGGTGTCTATTCTGGTACCCCCGGTTGTGTTGGGAGTTGGGTTGGGTTGGGTTGGGTTGGGTTCCGCACGTTAACAACGGAACCCAGCCCAACTCAATCGGGGGTACCAGAATAGACTCCTTAGTCTTCTTCCAGAATTCCGTTGATGTGTTCTAACAAAAGTTCTTATATATTCTTGTTTTTCACCAATAAAAAAAGTGTTACAAATTATGAATTTTATTTTAGTTTTTGAAAAATTATTGAAATGAGGGAAACGAATTGAACGGAAATTATACTTGTGTCATGAAAAGCTAATTTTTTAAACTTTTATTATGTGTAAAAATAGTTTTTCTGACATAACACATATTTTCTAAAAATATCACGGAAAATGCCAAAATCTTGCTTAATTTCCAATTAACTGAAATTTTAACTAACTTTTGGTCTTTTAAAAGTTTACAGTGATCTTTCTCTTCTTAAATAATATATATATATATATACAAATATCAGAAAAATATCAGAAGATAAAGGTAAATTAGTTCAAAGTCTAACCGTTGCCTAGCAACGAAGTATCTATAAATTTGCTTTATTTAAAAATCATCTGCATGTAATTAAATATTTATTAAATTTTGAAAAATAATAAAAATTGGAGGAAAAATTTCACAGATAGAAAATTGGTATAATTGAAAATGTAAAATTTTGAACTTGAATATGATATAAAAATATTGTTGTGGAATAATGTGCTCCGAATTTAAAATAGAAAATAGGTTTCGGTTAATTTCTAATTAACTGACTGTTTAATTGACGTTTGCACTTTGAGAAGTTGATAGGTATATTCCTCTTGTCTTAAATTATAAGTGTACAAAACTTGGTTGAAATCGCCCTGTAGTTTAGAAGGAGATGTGGATAGTCACATACATACTCACAATGACTTTTATTTATATTAAGATTGTACTACAAGAATAAAAAGATTTTCATATTATTTGAAACTAGTTATCTGTGTATTTACAGGGTTCTCTCTCTAATCGCGGCTCAATAACTAATTTCTAAAGCGTTAGAAATAAGTATATACCTCGAATTAAAAAAATACTCTAAATGACGTCAATAATTATATTTCATATTGTTTGAGTCAACAGATGAACAGCTGAAAAAATTAAGATATCTAAATTTTTATACAGTTCTCATGTCCAGTTAATCATATTTAGTAAAATATTCTTGCCACATCGACATTTTAAACAAAACAGTTCCACTCTTCTGCGTCTAAAACTGACCGAATTATGAAGCTTTGCAAATAATATTCAGACGATTTTAAAGGCCACCTCGAGTCATATCCGTCAATCAACGCGCATCGCTTATTTGAAGTGTCCATTGATTAGTTTTAAACAGTAGTTGAACTCTTTTGTTTGAGATGTTAATGTATCAAGAATATTTTACTAAATATGACTAATAGGAAGAGGAGCAGTATAAAAATTCAAGCATCGTAATTTTTTCAGCAGTACATTTATTGACTCAGACAACATAAAGAATAATTCTTTACGTCCCTTAAAGCATTTTTCCGATTGGAAGTATATTCGTATCTCTAACAGTTAAGAAATTAGCTGCTGGGCCACTATTATAATGGACTTCCTGTATATATCTTTTTATTTACTCTTTTAAGTTTATTTATCATTCAATTTACTTAAAAGAAAAGTTTATAAAAGAGTGTTTTCAGCCTCAAAAAAGAAAAGGTGATCTTGAAAGAATTTTAAACACATTTGACTTCAAAATTAATTAAAATAAAAACTATTGTTGAAATTTAGAACTAATTAATTAAACCTGAAATTAAATTTTTAAAATTCTTCACTTTATGAACAATATTATCACAATTTCTCTCTTTTTCTCTATCTCGAATGACAGTTTTTACAATTCGAAGCACTTTTCAATAAATTCTTCACTGCTTTCCCTCCAAATTTCAAAAATCTGTCAGCACAACACATATTTTCAAACGTGTCTAACAAACGGGAAAAGTGAGTAGAGTAAGGGTGTGCTTAAGACGCACCCCTTATGGAAAAAGAAAAATTTATAAATTGCAGGTTTTAAAAAATGAAGGACAAAATTTTGCTTTATTCACAGCTTCTATGTATATTTCGGCAATTAATTATAGGAAAGTTCAAAATACATGTACGTTGTCGAATGAAATGAGCAAATCTTAAAGTAACAACTTCGGTACGACTCAGGAAGTTGTATCACCTATGTCTTAAGCAGTGGCGGCTCGTCAGCTCAGTAACAAGAAGTGCTGAAGAAGTTATATAGACCTAACTTGTGGGAAATTTTATTCTGATCATTTTGGTATATAATGATGATATACTAAAAATTGTTACTTATCGTAACTTGAAAAAAAACATCGACGGGAGGGTGTCTCTCCCGTCGATGGTTTTTACAGCCGCTGGGATTGAGGGGCGTAAACTTACTTGCCTTACTTAACTGTGACTTTCTGTGACTAAAGTAGCTCTATGTGACTGAAGTAACTCTCTGTGACTCTGAGATTATGTGACTGAAGTAACTCTTTGTGACTCTGAGATTATGTGACTGAAGTAACTTTTTGTGACTCTGAGATTATGTGACTGAAATAAATTTTTTGTGACTCTGAGATTATGTGACTGAAGTAACTTTTTGTGACTCNGAGATTATGTGACTGAAGTAACTTTTTGTGACTCTGAGATTATGCGATTGAAGTAACTCTTTGTAACTCTCAATTTATGTGACTGATTCGTGTTTTTGGTTGAGTATTTTTTTCGCGAAAAAAATTCTTTTCAAATGTAATATATTTACTCATGTTATTAATATTGGATACGATTTCTCTTAGTAAAAATCTTACGTTAAATTGGATGATGATACGAGAAATAGCAAACGTAATTCAACAATTCTGGAGTAATATTTCGAGTGAACGTAAGATCGATGAATGAATTGCCTAATGAACTTGGATAGTTTGTAGGAACCATATTGAGATTAAAATGATGTTTAAGAGAATCAAATGCCTTCTCGTTTCTCTTCGCGTCTATATCGAAGTCTCCCATCATAATGACCGGTACATCTTTATCTATATCGAACTCTTGGTTGATGAGCAAACTCGATTCCGAGTATTTCATAAGACCGCTGAATAAGAACAGTTTTAAATCGGCTGAATTAACCGATGGATGAATGTATTCACCAACTTTGCAACTCGACTGTGACTAAACCGTAATTCCAAATTCTAAAATTCTTTTTGCAATCTTCATTGTCCACCTTTCTCTGTTAAATGAAACTGAAACCAACTCTCTATGTTATTTGGTTTCAGAACTATAAGCGTTTAACTTTACCACGAAAAGTGTCATAATTTTTTCCTTTCCCGACACCCCATTAAACCAGTATGGAGGGACGTAACTTTACGTCAAAACTGCACACAGCATACAATTACTTTATTAACGCTTTGCGGTCGGCAGATTTCGCTGATGGGAGTACCAGCAGGTCGGAGCAACAGTTTCGCAGTTACTTTTCCGTAAGTGATTGCAAGTCAATATATGGATATCAAAACACACAGAATTTGTTGAAACTGATTTGTTGTGTTTAATAGTAACATACATTTTTACTTTCTTTAATTTTAAAAAGTGCGATCCTTTGCAGAAAAGCCCTCCTAGCCTATCCGAAGAGAACGATCAACATTGATATCTGTAAGGCCGGCCATTCACATGAAGGATAGCAATGCCATTTGTCGTAAGCCCGTTTTTTTTTCCACCCATTTTAATCGAAAAATACATGCACGCCGTTCACAAGGACGCTAACTCTGAACGAAGGTGGGGGGAGCGATCTTCTTTTCCCCTCTACAGCTGCTTGTCAGTCGCTCTTCGATTTTCCCCAGTCAGCATATTTTAATTCATGCTACCCTCGAAGCGAGACTTCAATCTGCGCAATGCATTGTTCTTTTCGCTAGCCTCTTTCAGGGTGCCTCTGATTTTTCGTTCCGATTTCAGACCAGACGGAATTCCGACCATGGCAAGCCGTTTTTCTCATTTCCATAGATTTTTATCGCTTTTCCCTTCTCGCGTTCCAAAATATAAAGTTTGCCTGTGAAGTGAATGGCCGACTTAAGTGGATCCAAACATTTGAATGCGGCTGTAGAAAGGCTTTTTTTTTTTTTTTTTCCATTATCGCTAGCCTCTGTTGCCATGCTACGCGCTAGGGCAATCATGAATGACATCATGCCGTCAGGCTGATGGAACCGACTTCTATGATGACTTGCGAATGCCGCAACAGTAGCGGCATCTACCGTAAAGAATTAAAACTTCTCACTTATTTACTGAAATCATTATTTTTAAAATTATTAAAATTTTATAATTACAGTATTTACCACTGCTATTGGATAAAATTACCTACTGTTCATTTATTAATTATGTATCGTTTATCAAAATAGTTTAATATTAAAAATTAAATTTTTATTAGCATTTTTAATTTTAAAATTATCGTTTTCTCTTTCTATACTCTTCTGCTGATCTAATTCAATTTTTTTTATATAAATAAAATTTTTGTGGTTCTTTCACTTTTGAAAAACCAAGTTCCATTCTATCATATGTAGTTTAACTAATAAAAATATTTCTAAAGGGCTGGAATTATTTCTGAGTATTTTTTTCTGTTTTATCTTTGAATTATTATTATTATTATTATTTTAAATACAATATCACAATACATTAATAAATATTAAAAAAATTATTTCACATTTAATTTTTTTGACTGACTGAATATTTATTTCAGGGCTGATAAGCACCCATTTTTTACTTGTTCACTCTTTTGATACTATCTTTCAAGACGGCCACTCGAACGCTCTTCAGAAACAAAAAAGATAAACCTCTTCTTTTCAAAGGAAAGATTGTTTAATTCTCAAAGAGACTCCGATAAGAAGCATTCGTGATAAATATCCGCAAGTATCTTGCGGACTTGATCTATCAGATCAAGTATTTGTTTATACTTGAAACTGTTTACTGGAATTTTAATTTCCATTCAATCAGTTTCAACGATTTTCTACAATTTCGAATGGTAAATGTAGTGGAACTTGATCAATTCAAAACTGACGCGGCGCCACAACAAAGACTCGATTTGTCCATATTTTTGAATTCAGAAAAACTGGGTCTAAGAATTAGTACTTAGGGATGGCGGTTATTGCGAAAATACTAGTTTACTCAGTTACTTACTTATTTACTTACTTTAATACTTACTCAGGTTTTTTTTCACCTCCGGTTGAGCGGCTATAGCCGCTCAAAATAAGCGGTTTCTGAAATAACTGTTTTTCGGTTTTTAAATGAAAAACAAACGCCGTTTGTAGACAAAATTTTTTATTAATATTGTTTTTACAGAAAATCCATCCATTGCTCAATATTTATCTGTTCATAAAGACTCATTCAGTAATCCGTCAACCAACAGACGCCTCGAGGAAGCGGTTGTCGTTGATTGGCCTAAGATGATGAAATTCAAAGCTTCACAACTTGGTAAATTTTAGTCGAATCGAATCTAAAATCAAGCCTATCTTCCGATCCGGTGTTTTTACACGGTGATTGGATTTTAAAAAAATACCCGGGGCAAAAAAATAACCGAAAATCGGTCTTTGGTTAAAACCGGCAGGTTTTTCCTATCCCTATTAGTACTGAAGAAGAAATCGAACAATTCTAAAGTTAAAAATGGAAGCAAAGATTTATTTTAATAACAGTTTTAATAATTAATGCACAATACTTCTACTTTTTAGTGCATTAATAAAAGTGTGTTTTTAAAAACTGTTTTTATTAAATTTATTTTTGATTTTTTGTCAAACACGAAAGAAAACTCATTTTCGTAACATACTTCTGTGCATTCGACTCATATCTTCTTTGTGAATCTCATCACGTATTTAATATTGCTTCGCATAAATTACACATCGGATACTTTTTCTTGGTAATTAAAATAAAAGCTGGCACCTACAGCGTACTGTCGAGATTGTATTGTTACGAAGTTGTGAAATTGTTTCCCTGACATGGTAATCTTGGCGACGACCTTGGCGACTATTTTGACGACTGGGCGACTAAAGGAATTTTCTAGAAAAATGCTGAACTGTCGTTTTATCTCTACTGGGAGCCAGTAATTTCATGAACCTTCTAGAGATTACATCACTTCCTATGTAATGACGTCATTTTCTGTTTGAAAAGGTATAAAAGTAAACTCTCAAACCAAGAGAGTGAGTCGAAGTTTGATCAGCAAGCAAGCTGGTGAGCTAATAAGAAACTTTTGAGCGCTATTGAAAGTGATGTATCCGAGATTTATTGGTGATCTATGTTGTGAATTTAGACAAGTGCTGATTAGTTTTATTACCTGTGCTTAATATAACTAAACTAAACCGAACATTAAAAACAACTTATTAAACTAAGCGAAAATGAGATGTAGCAGAATGTTTGGTATAAAACAGTATTTCAAGCGGCAAAAGAAGTGTTCTCAATGATATGAGAACATTTGCACGATGCGCATTGAATTCCAAATATAAACTGGTGAAACACACTTTACGTGTACCACATGAACATGAATTGATTCTATTAGTAAGTTAAAATGGGATAAATCTAACAAACCTGTCCATGTTTTTCAGTTCGTCTATGGCCTATTTTGTGGCTTTCGTGAACTTTCACTATTCACTTAACCAAATTTCGTAAAAAAGTTGTCTTTACACACTTTTATTTAATTTGATTTGTTTCATGTAATTAAAGATGGAATTTCATAATCGATTTCATATCCTGACGTGCTAGGTTTTTCAAATTCTATGCGCATGTGTGGTCTCGGGGACAATAAACTATTTTAATATATTTAGACCATAATTTAATCGATTATTTTAAAGAAATTTTTTACTCCATACTGTTGTTGCTGTTTCATGTCCCCCTGGTCCAAATACTAGACCAGGTCCATGATACCATGCCGCTCTAACAGTACCACGAGTCCATGTTCCCCCTAACTCCACAGCAGCCTCGCAGAGGCGCCAATACAGTCAATGACATGAGCAGGAGAAGCAGGGCAGGAAGAAGGGCAAGAAGAATAAGTCTTTTCTTTATCGACGAATTCATTCCATACTTGTGACACAAACTGAATTTGAGAAAAATATATTTCAAAATTCGATAATATTTATAACTACCCGCCTTCGGCGACCAGCTTGTTCGCCGGAATACGATTTCAATTGAATCTTGTATCATTTTATATTCATGGCTGCTTTAACAACGTAATTTTAAACTTCAGATTGTGGTTGATATTTAACCCATGTTTTTTTAGTGGCTTTGTACCTGTCCTGTTCATTGTCTATATAAATGTCCCTAATGGAGTCAAATAACTGACTATGCTATGTAACATCTAATTGCACGTTTCCGGTGCCATCTTCACTTTCTTATTCCTCTTGCAAAATATGCATTCGATTTCAACATTAAAATGGGCAGCAAATTTTATGGCAAGCGGCGTGTTAGCCGAATTAAGACATTCTGAAAAAAGAATGAAAACATAGCAACCATAATCATTCAGCTTATTGGATCTATTTCTTAATATACGTAATATCTCGGAGAGGTTGGTTTACAGATTCCATAAAGATTTTGACGAAATAAAATATGAAAGCAAAATGTATTAAGATATTACTTCAACTTTCAACAATGAAAGAGAAACGATTAAATATTCGTTTGAACAATGAAAACGGTTTGAATTGCGTTGCAACAATGAAAAGTTGTAAATTATGCCAAAAAAATATTTTCAAAAGGCTATTAAAATTAGAGAAAAAATTGTGCGGAAACCTAATTGATGTCATTGAGAAGGTACTTTTTGCACTTTTAGATGGTGTAAAAATGATTTGTGTGCTATAATCTGTTTCGGGAGTTATTAAGGAAAAACGCCGAAATTTTTCTTAATTTTTAATTAATTAAAATTTCAGAAAAAAGGGCTCCAAGGTGCACATTCCCACCCTCCAAAGTATATTTGTTACAAATTTCGTAGCTCTAGGTCCAGCGGTCTGCCCTGTAGAGCGCCAATACACAGACACACACACACATTCTCCTTTATTATTAGTAGAGATAACGAATTATAAATTAAAGACCAAAAAGTAGAAAATAAATAAAATAAAAAATCCTACTTTTTAATACATTAATAAAAGTGGTTTTTATGCTGTTATTGTTTATACTAAATTTATTGTTCTTTTTGCATTCGATGAAATTAGAAAGTTTTACCAATTTTAACTTCTCAACAGATACCAAGCGGAGATGTCCGAAACTCAAGAAGACGCAAGAATTCAGTACGTGCGAGGGTTCCCCTTCAGCAAGGCCCCTTTCTACACGAAGGAGAACCTGGAAGGCACCCTGGACTATGTTCCGCACGACGGCGACATCGTCATCCTGTCCTACCCTAAGACGGGAACCACATGGCTGGAGTACATCGTACTGCAGATTCTGAGCAAGGCGGAGATGTTCCCCGACTTCAACGACGTCCTCCTCAAGTACGTTCCCGTCGTGGAACTCGTGGGACCCGAAGCCATAGACAAGATGGAAGGCCACAGGGTGTACAGAACCCACCTGCCTTACAACAGGATGAACAAGAATCCAAAAGCTAAATATTTGTACATCTACAGAAACCCAGAAGACCAGTTTGTGAGTTACTACAAATTCATGCAGAAGATCCGCCCCGTGCCCATCGATTACAATGACTTTCTGGACGGGTACCTGTCAGGGAGGATCGAATATGCACGCTATTTCGAACATATCCTCTCGTTTCTCGAACACAAAGACGATGATAATCTGTTGATTATATCTTACGAGAAGCTGTACGCTGACAGGAGGAACACGATTTTGAAAATAGCGAAATTTCTTGGGGAGGAATACTTCCAGAGCTTGTCGAAAGACGAACAGCTGCTCGATAAGGTGATCAAACAGACTAGTTTCGATTACATGCAGAAGAACCTTCCGTTCGAACACCCGTTTTTTAAGAAAGAGGTGAGTGCCTCTAAGAAGTCGAACGACGCCTTTTTCAGGAAGGGAGTCATAGGAGACGGGAAGAGCTCGTTGCCACCTGAAGACGTAAAAAGGATTCGAGAGTTAGCCCAGAAACTGATGAGTGGTACTGAAGTTCTAAAGGACTGGATGGATTTATGGAATTGAGATGTCTGATAAACCATTTAGAATCGTAGATTAATGATATCTATTCATTGCTTACATCTTTCTTTGTTTTCTAAATCTGAAGCAAACACTAGCAGAAGATATTTTATCTGAAATACTAATAAAAACGATTTTCCCATGTGCAACTGTGGTCGATCGTCGACTCGGAAACCAGAAGTGTTCCAAAAGACACTGCTAAGCAACTGAAATACAAATTCCAGAATAAGGTGTCTATTCTGGTACCCCCGGTTGGGGTTGGGTTCCCCCCCTTACCAACGGAACCCACCCCAACCGGGGGTACCAAAATAGACCCCTAAGAAGGCGTAGTTACGCAATTAAGGAACTAACTACCATTTAACGAATTTCTGATCTACTTTCGAAAACTGATTCTAAATTCGTATAATTAACTGTCAACTCCAATTCTCTGCACAACAGATTATTAGTATTGTGACAATTAATTTTGGGGAAACATAGCATTTGAATTTTTCCCTTCACTGGTTTTCCAAATTTTTTATATCTTAATACGTCTGGTGCCATCTAAACGTGACGCCTGAGAATCGAACCATCTATCTAAATAGATGACCTCTTCTCTACAATCGCTTAATTACAGTAAAGGCCGCGGTGGCCTAGTGGTAAGGTATAAGCTTTGGGGCCGGAGGGTTCCAGGTTCGAAACCCGATTCCACTGAAGAACCGCCGTGTATGGGGCCTGTTGCACTCTAAATCATACGTAGTGGTCAAACGTTCTCCCGTTGGTGTGGCGTGGAAGTTTGGAGAGGGGGTGCCAGCTCAGGCGTCGTCCTCGTCATCTGACCGAGGTTCAAAATTACGAGGTCCGTCCCAAAATAGCCCTCGTGTTGCTTCAAAATGGGACGTTAATATAAATAACTAAACTAATTACAGTAAAGAAGGAGTCATCTAATTAGATAATAGGTGTGAATCGTATTTGATTCATATGGCGATTAAAGTATTAAGACTTTGCACTCGTATCTCGAGTTTGACTTGATATTCTGAATAATGAATCCTTTTCACATTCTTGTTAGATAATGATTATTATGAAAACCATATAATAGCAAAATCTCTCAGATTGATTTTAAGGAATTGAAAAAAACCAATAACTATATTTTTTTAGCTTTCCAAGCACTAAAATGAGTCCTTGTATTATTAGAATTTGTATAACCATACACTCACGTGTGTATAATTATACATCTTATTACTTTTCCGAGTGCAAAGAATTAAAATGTTGTTTAAGGGGACTATTCTGGTACCCCTTAGAGTTAATTCTTCACTGCATAACTATCGGCCTTATTCACAATCCATGGTTAAACCATGATCAGCGGTTAAATTGGAATTTACACGAACAAGCGCATGCTGATTGAAATGATAGGCTGGATGTATACCGTAACTGGCGAGTTGGCGAGAAACTCGTTTGGCTCGAAGGCTGATGGTAATTTTAAAAATCGCCAACAACCGAGAAATTGAGATACGATGCTAAAATAGCAACCCGCTAGGATATACATCTGGCGACGCATTTCGGTCAGCTTTCGCATTATCATGGCATAACTATCATTTAACCGCAGATCATGGTTTAACCATGGATGTTGAAGAAGGCCGTATGTCGTTTATTCTAACCTCTTTTATTAGACCAAGATTCTCACATTTCATGCAAGACGCTATATTTTAAACAGAACAAAGATAGCAACATTTGATTGTTCAATCTAGTTGTTATGTGAAAATAAAATTATTTTTGCTGAATGTGCTGAGGTGATTCTTATGTAGATCAAGACTTCTTAAACTGTGGACCCCAAGTACGAGGATGGATCCAAAAAAAGTTTACAAAGGCAATAAAAAATTATTTATGAACAATAAACAGAAAATACAGACGGGAATCAAGAGGCATACTTGCCGATCACTTTTCCACACTATCACCAAATCTATTTAGGCATTTATCTGAACGCAGGACCAACTTGTTTAAAACAGCTTGGCAGAAATCACGTCCTGTCCATTGAGCCAGTTCTAGACATTGTTTCACATCACTTTCTGAAGAGAACCTTGTTCCAGAAAAGAGTTTGGAACCCAGATTGGGTGCCGAATCTGGGCTGTCGGGGTGGTGTTGGCTCCAGACTTCCCACTTGAACTTTCGTATCAATTCTTGAGTTTTGCGAGCCGTATGGATATTGTCATGTAGGAGGATGACACCATCACTCACATGCCAGGGCGTTTGAGTCGCATAACTTCTCGATGGCTCAATGATTATTTCCTTTTCCAAAATTGAAGGAACACTTATCTGGAACAAGATTCTCTCCAGAGAGTGACATGAAAACAGTTGCCGAGAACTGGCTCAATGGACAGGACGTGATTTCTGCCAAGCCGGATTAAACAAATTGGTACTGCATTCAGATAAATGCCTAAATAGATTTGGTGATTATGTGTAAAAATGGTCGGCAAGTATGCCTCTTAATTCAAATTTGTATTTTCTGTTTATTGTTAATAAATACTTTTTATTACCCCCTTTGTAAATTTTTTTTGGGGTCTATCCTCGTAGAAAAATAATGGGATAGCGAAAATTCTCGAAAAACTGCTTTCTCTCTTATTCTTTAACATCTGTATGAAAAACTAGTTCAGAAAATGACCTGGACTGAAAAGGTTTCATTGAAATGTTCTAAATAAATACTTTAATTAAAATTAATTTTAGTTACTATTATTAAATGCCTTATTTTATAATTTTAAAAAGTTTTTTTAATCATATAATATTTTAGCATTAAATCTCTTAATGAAATTTTATAGTTTTGTTTTATTATTTTACTTTGGGGTCGGAGCAATATTTTTCTGAAGGAAATTATCTCAAATTTTTCTTCACCCGAAAAAGAGGTCGTGAGTAAAAGAAACCTTTGAAGATATTCAGTTAGTTCCGCCTTGTTTCCAATAAGCTTCAAAGCCGTTATCTTTCTTTATAAAAAAATTATTTTTCTATCTTTAAAACTAATATGTAAAATTTAAAAAAATTGCTGGTAAATCCCTATTATTTCGTCACTTAAATGTTAAAGCAAAGAAAAAAAGAGAGAGAGAAAGAGATTCGAACCTGTAGTTCGAAGCATGATAATTGTTATAGTCTTGTCTTTAGCTTCATTGCATCAGCCGTTGCATTCTGTGCACAATGATTTAACTCCTTAACAGTTCTATTTTCTTTGCTATCAAGTAAGATGATTCCTTATGTTTTCGAAGGGCCTGTCGTTTTCATTCATCTCAAAAGGCATATAATACTCGAGATGTTTATAGATTCTACGCAATTTCTGTATAAAATTATAAAGCTAATTGATGATTGAATTTTGATGCGCGAGCATTCTAGGGCTTTTAAGTTAAGCTGTTAGTTTACAGAAAGAAAGCCGGCCTAAAACCATTATCATGTTAAACCAGCGGGAGTGGCCTCCCCTAAACTTTCTCGTATACTTTTCAAACATTTGTCATTTCCCTTCCCCCTGCGTTGATAAAAAGTTCGAACCAACTGTAACCCAGAATGCAATGACTATCAGAAGGTTTTTCATTGTTGATTATAGTGATAATAAAATATTGAGGTGAAGAATCATATTCAAAAAGATACGTATGTATTAAAACTTCGCAATATTTATTTTTTTATCAAACTCGAGCAATGCCAGTTCCTCGTGCGGAGAAGAAAACAGGAGAATAGCTTGCGCATGCGCAGAGATTGTTTCCAGCACGCAAGTAAAACGAGACGACCTAAATGTTTGCTTCCTTACAAAATCTCGCCGCCAGAATTGGTTTTTGGCAAACTGCCAAGTTTTCGAAGTGTCTCTTCTTTGCACAGGCATTTCTACTATTGCGCATGCGTATGGAGTTGAACAAGTATGCGATTATACAGACCGACAGACAATCAACCTTTTGACGGATTTGGCCCAAAATTTTATACGGACCTACATTCATGACGATAAAACTGTGTATAAAATTTTATCCATCTGGCTTTTCAAGTTTTTGAGTTATAGCGTTCGCATGTTATCGAACATACAGACAGACAGACTTCCCGTTGACGGATTTTGTCCAAAATTTGATAGAAACCTACAAATTATGTTTAAAGACCACATACCAAATTTTATCCCCGTAGCTCTAATAGTTTGCGAGTTATCGTGTTCACAGACACACACACAGACAGACATAATTCCAAAATTGTGTTTTTCGGACTCAGGGAGCTCTAAAACGTGAAGCTTCGTCAAAATCTCGAGTTCGAATTTTTTGACGATTACAATACTTTCTCTTCGTATACGAGAAAGTAAAAAAGTCAAATGTTTGAGCTTTCTTTTCAATGAGTTAAAAATGAATCTCAGCCGTGCTGTTAAATATTATCGAAACAATGAAAGAAGACGAACTCAGAGTAGAACTGAATCAATTGAAAAAAATTTTGAAAGGTGTTTAGGAAGGAGAAATGATTTGTTTCAACATGTTCAGGGTACCGACCAGACTTAAAAATACGATGCGGTCGCCAAAATGGATTTTTTGGGGCGATTTTTCGTCAAATGTGGTAATCCTGAAACTTACTTTCCTTTTGGAGAGCTTTTTAATGGTTAGAATGATGAAACCGCATCGCGTTCTTAAGTCTTGTTTTTTAGGAATCTCTTTATAAACCTTGAAGCTCTTTGTCTTTTTTTAACACTTTCATAATTTTTTTTTTATGCTCGTTTCATTTGAATGTTCGATTTGTCTTCTAAATGTTTACAAAATCAAAAAATCAAGAAAAAGGCATTCTTTAAGGCTAACGAATTTATTCTATGCCGATTTAAATTAAAGCATCAGAAGCAAATCTATTAAGCTCAACTATAAATGTGTTTTACTAGGATGCACAAAGTCCTCATTGTAGCAAGCGAAGCGATCAAGTTTTGCACTGCGAACCTGGGACGATTGCTATGCAATCCTTCTGAGGATTAGCGAGCGGGGGCAGTCCCTTAGTTTATTTTACTTAGTCGACCGACAGCTATTAAAATATTCACATTGATTCTTCACAATCTTGATATTTTGCTGCACGCAGTTTCAATAAGGAAAACCATCTTTACTAAATTCTGTTTAAAACTAATTTTGAAAAATATATTAAAACTAAAAAAAATTGCATGGAAAAATAAATGAGTGCCACTGAGAAGCTACTTTTTTTTTTTTCTTTTTAAAGTGGTGTAAAAAGGGTTTTTGCTATAATATGCTCCGAAGTTATTGAGTAAAAACGCTAAAATTTAGATTCATTTTTAATTAATTAAAAATCTAATTAAAATTTTGAAAATCCTTCTTAGTGAGCACCTACTACCTAAGAAGTAACTGTGTGCCAAATGTGGCATTTCCAGATCCAACGGTCTGCCCTGTAGAGCGTTTTGAACGATTTTCGCATCCTGCATGTCGCAATTTACAGAAAGTATGCCAGCCTATCAGCATTATCATGTACATATTTTACAATTAGATACTGAAGATATTTGGCCTAATATTAAGCCTAGCACGAATGAATGAAGAGCTCTTAGGTCACGGCCACACGAGCGATTTTCTCCTCCTGTCGCTCTTTCGTCAGCCGCGGAAGAATTATAGACAGAATGCTACAGTACAGAGGTGGCCAAACGGAGGCTTTTTCGCCGTTGGCGGTGGATTCAATTGGTGCATTTCTGCGACTGTCGCCTAGAAACGCGGGGGGAAAAATCATTTTGCTGCTGATCGCGTTTCCGTTGGTATTTTCGTGCGTTTTGTTCTTCAATGTTTGATAGTTAACATATTTATGTCATGGAACAATACTTAGATAGTGAGCTTATGATTGTTGAAGTTGAAACATATCCTTATCTTTACGATACAAGGGATAATGATTTCAAAAACCGTGAACTCAAAAGAAATGCTTGGATGGCTGTAACTAAGAAATGCTATTGGAGAAAAATGGGACCAGATGGATGGAAACAACAAGATATAATGTTGGTAACTAGTAATACAAATTAATTTTTATTTTTTAAAATACAAATTATAATCTAAGTTGTAAGTAGGTAATAGTTATAACCTACAAGAGTAAATTATACAAAACTTACTAGTACATAGTTTTAATAATATAAATTATAATTTAATACATATAGTAAATAATTTAAATTTGATTTAAAATATTGATCTTATTAATTAATATCTTGTACTGGATTACTCGTGTTAATGAAGTTGTTATACTGCAATGTTGCAAGAACGATTTTGCCAGGGCACTGAACCTGCAGGAGAACAGAAGTAACTTTTGAAACTGTCTCTTGTCTTGACTCCAATGTTGTTTCTTCTTGTTCCAATTGCAGGAATACTTTCTAGTGGGCACAACTGGGTGTCTCCAAAATTGTAACCATCGCGGTGTCTTACGAAATTGTGAAGCACACATCATACTTCGAAAATAATGCCGGCCATATCAATACTAACATCGATTGGTCGATGAAGAATGAGCCATTTATTTGCTAAAATGCCAAATCCACATTCAACGAAACGACGTGTTCTGGACAGCCTATAGTTATACACTCTCTGCTGCCAAGTTAATTTCTTTGCAGAATATGGTCTCATGATATCGTCTATATCTCGTCAGCTACAAAAACGTAAGGCATTGGTTGTCAAGAAGGATCGTTAAACCGAGGTTCAGGCTTCGGAAAGTTTAAAGTTTGTTGGAAATTTGTTTACCTAGCCTAGTTGCTTTTAATGTATTTGAGTGTCCTTCGTGTCCAAAAGAGCCTTCATCAATGCATCAGAAATAATAGTTGGAATCTACTACAGCCATAAATACAATAGAAAAACACTTCTTATAGTTAAAATATTCACTCCCTGAACCCCACGGTTTTACAAATCTTATATGCTTGTCATCAATTGCCCCTACGCAATGAGGGATATTTGCCCTTTTTATAAACTGATCACTTGTTGCCTTCCATTCTTCTACAGTTGGCTGTCTCATGTACTCTCCTTTCATAACTCCTCAAATAGTTGTACATGTTTCTCGAATAATAGAAGAAACCGTTGAGCGAACAAGGAATTCAAAATGTAATGAGCGAATCGAATTTCCAGTTGCCAAGTATCTGAAATAAAATGTGACCATTATTAAGTAATTTTATTCGATATAAAATATACTTTGTTATGCTTTACGTCCTGTGTATAATGAGTACATTACACCGTTAATTTTTTAGGTTTATCATTGCATTTATCAAACCAAATGTAAAAAGTGTAAACCTTAAACTATTTTCTTTTTTATATATGAAATCCAACTGTCATAAAAAATTATTTCATTTATATTGAAAAGTTCCGTTTAATAAGTAACTGTAAATATTTTTCTTTGATTGACAATTATTGAAAAACTAATCTTTAATTGATAATTTTGTGAAATAAATATAGTTAAAAAAAACCCAAACATGCAAATAACATCAGTACTTATCACCACATAGTACAATTATTAACCGTATTTCGTAGAGAATACCTGAAATGTTGCAGGAAAAGAAGTACAAAAAAGATGGAAGAATATGAAGGACAGCTTCTTGATAAGTCTAAGAAATAAAATTGGAAAAAGTGGCGATGCAAGGAAAACAAAGAAACCTTATATACACCATAAGCAAATGACCTTTCTGCAAGCAGTTTATGGCCAAAGAGAGTAAGTACACTGGTGTAAGAAATTAAGAGAATTTGCAGACTTTGTCGATTATCTCTAGAACTACTGGACCGATTTTAATGAAATTTGATATGTATATACATTGATACAATACAAAACAAATAACTATTCAACAATTGTAATACACACGCATGATCGTGCGTAACACTCGTTGGAGTCTGAAGTTATGAAACAGAGGTTGCAGAATAAACAATACTTGAAAAAAAAAAACTTCATATTTGAAATAAGGCAGTTTATCATTTCCTGTGGCAATTGGTCCCACTCGTTCAGCAACGCTGTTTTCATTTCCTGGATGGTTCTCGGAGGGGGTTGCGAGTTGCAATTGCCCTCCCCAGAGCGTCCCAGACATGCTCTATAGGGTTGAGGTCTGGAGATCTTGCTGGCCAATCCATCCGGTGAATATCCTCACTCTCTAGAAATTCGTCGACCAGAAGAGCTCCATGTGGCCTCGCGTTATCGTCCAGTAAAATGAACTCAGGGCCAACTGCACCCCTGAAAAAAGGGAACATAGGGCTCCAAGATTTCAGCCCTATACCTCACACCAGTCACAGTACCTCTTTCAAAGACATGGAGAGGTGTTCGGCCATCAAACATGATGCCTGTCCAGACCATTAAACCCCCTCCGCCATAATAGTCGATTTCGCGGACATTGGAGGGTAGGTAGCGGGTCCCTGGTTCTCTCCATATGAACGTACGGCGAGAATCGGTGTTTAGGCTGAACCGGGACTCATCAGTGAAGAGAACGGTCGCCCATTGATCCATACTCCAATCTCCATGCACCATGCTAAACGGACTCTCCTGTTCGTAGAAGTGAGCGGGACGCAAACAGCAGGTCTTCTTGCAAACAACCCTGTCTCATGTCTTTTGGAAACAGTCACCCTTGATACACGGGTTCCTGTGGCTGCATACAAGTCACGGGAGAGCTGAGAAGCTGTAGCACCCCTGTTACTCCTCGCTATAATGGACAAATAACGATCTTCTGTGGTCGTGGTGGCTCTTGGACGACCTTGCCAAGGCTTTCTCTCGATGGATCCGGTATCCTGGAACTGTTTCCATAAGTTACACACGACGCTGGGCGTTAAATTGAACTCTCTACAAATCTGGACTTGAGATTGGCCTTCTTCTAGCCTCCCCACAATTCGCCACCTCATTCTATCATCTAAACGTTGGTGGTTACTCATTTTTACTGTTACAATTTGAATTTTACCGACTGCTGCAAAATAACACCAAGAAATTCGCCGAGGTGTGTTAGCGAACGAAATGCGTCTTACCTTACGCGAGCTTATCAAGCCCGTTTCTCTACTAGCTCCGCCTACACACACGTGTACGCTTACGTATTTGACGTACAAGATTTCCATTTTTGTCTAGAAGCAGTGGTTTTACATTCAATTCAGTTCTTTTCATGAAATTCGATAAAATATGCAAATTTTCTCAATTTATTTCACCTGTGTATATTTAGACAGTCAACCTCTGCTTTAATTCTCACTTTACAACTGTCACTATTTTTTGTACAGAACGTATAATGTTCAATTAGTATTCTAAAAAACTTCTTTCTTACATTTTCGGGTGCATTTTAATTCTTTGGAGATTATTTGAATTTTTTTAACAGGACTTTTGGAAACATAAATGTCGATGAAGGTGTGGTCAATACTGAAGCGAATGAAGCATAAGCAGCAAGAGCCGATGAGCCAGTTATTGTTGCTTCTTCACGGATGCCAAAGAAAAGAAAGACATATCCTTTCGAAAAAGAGGTTCTGAAAGTCCTGCAGGCAAATATGGAAAAGCAAGACGCAGATGAAATATTTTTGCTGTCCCAGTTACCATATATTAAAAAATGAGAAAAAACGACCAGCTACAATTCCAGATACAGTTTCTACAACTTATTCAAACATACAGCAATACGTACGAGAGTACTGCCGTACAAAATCCATGGGAACAGCGCCTTGTCGTCCACATCGACCACGTCAAAGGCACCATCAATAACAAAATTAGATGAAGATGAGGATTCTGTGTTATCCTTTTAAATCATTAAAATTCTCTAAATATCATTTTAATTAAAATAATTGTAATTTTAATAAAAAAAATCTCTGATTTTACTAATATAAGAATTGTAATTTTAATAATCTACTAATTGTAATTTTATAAAAAATAAACTGAATTGTAAAAATATTGTGTTGTAAAAAATAGCACTCACCTTAAAGTTACTGCAAGCTTTTCTTCTGCACTTATACAGTCTCGCATTACAGTATCACTTTTTCTAATCGCATCTCCAACTTCAGATAATAGTGTTTCAAACGAATCTATGGACATTCTATAATACCCAAAAACTTGTCAGGGTATTCTTTCAGCTTACTATGTAAAAGTGTAAATTTTCCCTTTACTTTTCTTTCACTTAAAATAGGACGTACCCAATACTTTTTTTAACGTCGTCAAGGAACAACTAATAAGGCACTTAATGTATTAATAGCATTTTTATTTATTGAAAATGGATTCATGTTGCACCAGTGGCGTAACTATGGTATAGCAAGTGGCGACAGGCTCTAGATGCAAAATTGACCTTCCAGCAGCCGCGCGTATATGAGAGATGCACCTGGGAATAATTTCGTTTTATACCTTTTCACCAGAGGGAATTTTAAAAAACATGACATTGACTGTTTTACCAGCTCCTTTCGAAGAACAGTTAATCACGAGGCGAGGATATTGAGAATCTGCTATTTGAATTCCATTGATACGCGCGACCGTTGAAATGAGCGCGCTATTGCAAGAAGCGAGAGATCTTTCAGCAACTAAAACATTAAAAAAGCCGCACTTTTAGCCGGTCGTAGTTTTCTTGCGCGACAGATCGTCGGGCGACAGCGGCGAAAAATCGCTCGTGTGGCCGCGGCCTTAGACTGTTTTTCACTCCAAGTCATCGAACATGTGGCTTGTACAGTGCGAGCTTTAATTAACGTACAATTTTGAAATGAAATCATATACAGTGCGAGTTTTAATTAACGTACAATTTTGAAATGAAATCATATACAGTGCGAGCTTTAATTAACGTACAATTTTGAAATGAAATAACTTCTCTGTGCCTCACCAGAAGCCATTAAGAATGCGTGTAATGAGAGAGGGTATAAAATGAAATTGTCTAATGGCACTACTACTCTAAAGCTGACGCCTTTGAGGCAATGCTTGATGAATCAGCTTTTTCTCAAATTTATAAATTGAGTAGAGCACACCTGTGAATTTTAATGTTTTTGGCATCATCAACAGTGAGTTTGGAAAGCGAGTTATCGTTATCCCGGTGCAATGCATTGTCCACCTTATTCATATATTAATCAATGTGATTACTTCTTTTGGGGCCGTATGAAACATTTGGTTCACAAGTAGCCAAAAGACTTCATATGCCTCAAAAATTCCATAACTGAATCATTTTCAAGCATACATAAAAACCTTGAATCTGTAGCTTCTGACTTTTGGGTTACATTACGCTATAGGATTATCTTCGAAAGTTCTCACTTAAAAAATATCGTCCATCAAATAACTTTTCCACATATTTTTTTCAATTAAAAATGTCATTTCAGGACAAAAATGTAGGTTAATTAACTCTTCGTTACACGCAATATCTAATAGATACGCACTATAGATCTGTCTCCAAATTATAATTTTTAAGCAATAACTCGATGTGGCAATCCACAAAATTTCAATAGCAACCTTACAAAGCGAATATTGAATGCTTCTCAAGTGAAACTTCGGTTTTTGCCGCTATGCATGATGGAGGTCGTATGGCGAGCATTTCAACGGTTGGCGAATGTTTAGCGACGAAACCATACCGTAATCTTAAATCTAACCAATAACTGCGACTAACGGAGGATTAAAAATCACACTGTATTATTTCACGTAGCAATCAAAATCAGACCCAGTGCTACTTTCAGGCTTCGAAACAGGAGTGCTGTTCCGAAATGCGTTGCAGTACGATTCGATCAACTTCAACAAATGCTCATCCGAGAAGAAGTCAGCAATCCTTTTCACGTCATCGATGACATTAGGATTGAAGGACTTCGCCATGCAATCGGCGCATGCGCGCAACAGCTCTTCCATCTGATACATGTGGGCCACTCTATAAAGCTCAAAAGCATCTGTAAACGTCTCGAAAAACAGTATTCTGTTTTCTAAGTAAAACAGCAAATTGAAAAAAGTCTGAGATGCTACGCTGTGCAGTTTGATGCATTTCTGACGCATCTCCGCCATCGGACTGTTAACCATGCTTCTGATGACAGGTGAAGCTTCCATTAACTTGGATCCAAAACTGTTTGCTTCTGGATCCATAGATATAAGAAACTTGTCGGGATTGGTTCGGAAAATCCAATCATTTTCGGCAAAATTGGTGTAATTCTCTTCTAGTAAGCACTCCACTCCCCTGTAGCGAGAACTGGGGTTGTTGTCGTCGGAGGGCATGATACTAGGGACGAGTACGCAACCGCAATTTTCTCTGCTGTCGTCCGCAGTCCAGTGGTGGTCACCGCAAGACAGTGGAGAATGCGAAATCTCAATCGCCATGTCTGAAAATTTGAGGCTGAAAAGTTCCTCATAGGTTGGCAAGTTTGATTCATCAGCTGCATTATCACCCATCTTCCTGATGGCGGTTATTTCTCTTGTGGTAGGAACAAAATCATGCCAACAAGTCTGCTGATAAAAGTCCAAAGATGGGAAATCTCCGACAGATGACCACCTCTTAAGTTTATCTTCGTTCTGTTTCTTTCTCGCTCCACTGTGGCAAATGTAAGAAATCTCAAACCTTAATGTTAGAGTATCATCTGGAAGAAGTTCGTCAGCTCGGCTAAGCAGAAAGGATCTTTCCAGGTACTTCTCACCAATGAAATCAACAAGTTGCATATCTGCGAGAGATTCTTTCACATTGGAAGGCGTTCTGGTAAAAGATCTCGGGAACCGTAGATTACCTTCTTCATCTACGACGCTCACAGTCCACCTCAAGACATCACGACTCTCGGACAATTGAGCTTCGGAATACCGGACTTCATTGACCTTGGCCAGGACGTCACCTGTACTTCGCTTACCTATCCCATTGGGAGATACCGAGACTGAAAATATCAAATCCCCGTTTCTTTTGCTGGCTTCGTGCGTCCACTGACTTTGTACTTTGTCCGTGGAACTGAATTCTTTTATGGTGATGTCGAGATAGTCATCCACTACAGAATTTGTTGTTTTCGAACCAAAAAGGGTCATTTTTCTTTCGAATAAAAGTTTACGAAGAAGTCTTCAACCTATTGAGGAGTTGAACTCTTCCTAAAAGAGAAAATTTTACATTCAAAATAAATTCGACAATTTACTAATTAGAGAAATGTTCAACACTCAGATGAGCTAAAATTTCAGAAACATATCCTCGTTTAAAATATTTTTTATCAGTTGTTCTGATTTTAGTATACACATCAATCCACAATAATTTAAAAGGCAGTTACTGTCCTACCGCCACGAGAAAAGCCCTGAACAAGGTTGCCTCAAGTAGACAAGTCGAAGAAAGGATGGAAACGAGTATTAAATCAACCGCAACATTTGGCAAACTAAGCGCACTTTGTTAGGCAAGGAATTCGATTTCGACCGAAGTACAAAGCGCAATGAGACTTCCGCCAGCTGTATATGCGCCAGATGAAAAAAACCTTTTCCTTCACCCCAAAATGCAGTGGAATATCCCGTTTCCGTAACGACCGCCATCGGCATGTCTAGTGTCTGGGGTTTTTCTCGTGGCGGAAGGACAGTAGTTAGAAAATAAAACAAACCTCTTAAAACAAAAGATCAGCAATCAAGTATTGAAAAATCATATAACTGAAAAGCCAGCTATTTTTTTACATACTTTGTAAAGTTGGAATTTTTTTAATAGATTTTTCGTTTACTTCCTTATGAGCTAAACATCTGAAATTCTGTACATTCACTTAACTGTCGATGAGAATACTCTATTTTAACATTTTTAGAACTTAATTATCATTAAATCAATTAATGTAATTAAACTTTGATTTCATACCAGTGACGCCACCTGGTTGCGAATTCGAAAAGTATTTGAATTCAAGACTCCATAAAGAAACTAAGAAGTAAAAAATAATTAAAATAAAAAAATTATTCCTTACAGAACACTACTAAAAGTGTGTTTTAAAAAACTTTTACTTATATTTATTTGACTTTGAAATTATCCTAAAAGAGCATTTAATCTTTTTTCCACAAGACCATTTCCGAGTCCCTCAATGTTCACTGCCCGACACCTTCACATCCGCTGTGGTTTTACTACAAATTCTCGAGTTCGTGACCCAAGGTCACAGGTTCAAGACCCAATCCCATGGAAGATCCGCTGGGTATACAGGCGTGGCGCACTTAAATCCTACCCAGATCAAACACCCCCTCTCCTCCTCCCGATGTTGTGACATGGGAATTTTGAAAAAGAGGTACCTGATCAGGGGTCGTCCTCGTTATCTGACCACCGTTAAAATTACGAGACTTATTCCAAAATAGATCTCGTGAAGCTCCAAAACGGGGAGCTAATACATAACTAAAACTAAGCATAGTTCCATATTCAACATAGTTCATATGAAAATTTATTTATAACTATTGTTTTGGAAGCAGACAAATTTCCATTCACTTATGCAAATGAACGGTACATCAAGATGACGTCTGCCTTTGTTACTGGTTGAAAGCAGTGGCGGTGATTGGGGAATAAAAGGGGGGGGGGACAAAAATTTATAGACACCTAAAAGTATCCCGGATTATAGGGAACAGACAACAAAATTTAAAAAATTAGTTAGAAAATTAGGTAATATCCCGAGACATTGTTTTTTTAATATAATTCTTATTTTTAGGCAGTTAAAATGAAATAAAAAATTTTTTCCACAAAAAGTGGGGGGAGACCGCAACCCCACCCCACCCCACCATTCGCCACCACTGATTGAAAGGCTGCTCATCAAGCAAATGAACGATGTTTCAAGATGACGTCATCCTTGTGTTCACCTATAAAAAGTTACTTACAAAACACTGGGCAAGATACCGCTATTTTTATCATACACTTTTATTTAAACTGTTTCATGTTTGCAAATAAGGCATTATGTAACCGATTTTTTCACTCAGTTTCTGATGTGCCATAGTTTTTAAATTTTTCACACTTATTCTCAATAACAATACACTATTTCAATATTTTCAGAACCTAATTATAAATTAATTTAATTAAATTTTGATGTCATACGAGTGGCGCCGCCTGGTAGTGAATATCAGAGAAAACTGATTTCAAGAGGTCATAATATTTAATGAGGGACTAAAAGGAAGAAAATAATTTTTTTTAAATTTCTAGTTTTTAGAATACCAATGCAAGTTTGCTTTAAAAAATGCTTTTATTAATTTATTAATTTTGAATAAAATTGTTTTTCTAATTTTTATTTCTCAATGCTTCCACACTCGAATCCTGCATCAGCTGATATAGTTGAAGTGCACAGTTAAACATGAGGGCTGTTTCTAAACGGTCTCCATCATTTTGGACAAGGGTGACATCTGAAAAAGCATCCTCTTCTCCAAACTTCCACACCACACTATCCATTTCACCCAGGATGGATTTATCATGCATGAAGCAACCATACCTGGTGGATATTTCGTGAAATTAAGTTTAAATATTATGGGATTCTGCGACCAGGCCATCCTAGACCCAAAAATTTAGAAGTGAAGAAGCCAAATAGGTAGTGCTCAAGACTGAAAGATGCAGTGGTCAGTGCCAAACAGCTTTTACTTATAGGACATAGTAATGTTCATTGTAAAAATAAACATTTTCCTAAAATACTTCTAGAATTCCTTTATTTTAATACTAGCAGTACGCGCACGGCGTTGCCCGTGGAATCAGGACTTTAACAAAATGAAAAAAAAAGAACCGCCCACAATGACATGAAAAAGTTTTGAAAACAAAATCAAAATAAAAGATACACATTTTTTGATTTTCCTGCTTATTTTTTTTCACGCTACAGTACAGAGTACGTTAATCCAAAACAATATTACAAAATTGGAACGTGAAAATGATTATTATACAGCAAGCAAAATATAAATAAAATCCGAAAATAATAATCGAAGTAATTCATTCAGGTGAAGGTCATGACGTATCCTTCGCGTCCGCCAGTCAAAATTGGCATCAACGTTCCGAAGAAGTGCCGCTTTTGGAACTCGATCGAGAAAAATAACTCGCAACGGCCCAGAAAAAAATTAATTTAAAAAAAACGATAAAAGATATTTTAACCATTCTTGTTTTAAATCCGACAGAACCGTTCTAGTTATAAGCTAAAAAAAATTGAAAATAATAGTGTTATTAGAAAGTCGGATGCAGCAAATTTAAAAACAAAACTAACATTTAGATAGCAAAACTGACTATTTTTTAAAAAATTCTCAAAATTCAGTTAATTAAGTTAGAAATTCAAAACTAACTTCATTAGAACGGAAATCGCGTGCTCTTTCCGATGGTGTATCTATTTTTGTCGTACAATTATTCGAAACCAATCTATTGAGAAATCAGTGCAAAAAATCAACCAAAACAACACAAAACATTAAATAAAAAAAATTCTAGATTAAAATTTAAAATTTCGGCTTCGAGGTGCATTCAGTCACCATTACGACTACCTGTGTGCCAAATTTCATGGCTGTGAGTGCGATAGATTCGTCTGGACATCGCAGACAAACACACACACACACGCACGCACACAAACATTGCCTTTTATATATATTAGAGATTTTCATCGTACAGTGGAATGATTATTTTTCAAATTAATTCAACCATTTTTCTCTATAACAATTTCTTTTTATTAATATACACTTCCAGTTAATTTCATTTGTTTCATCTTTGTAAAGATGGAATGTTGTATATGATTTTTGACTGCATAATGTTCTAGAATTTTTAAATTTTGTGCATTTTTTAAAGACAGTGTGCACTATTTTAATATTGTCACAACATTTAAGATGGAATTTTACAGTCTTTTTCACTCGCTTTCTGATGTGATAACAGTTTTTGAATTTTGCACAGTTGTACGTTCTTGATGACAATGCACTATTTTAATTAAAAAGAGTGAAACTTAAGTTATTCCAAAATGCATCATTGTACAATGTTGTATTAGTTGCAGCACTTCCATGGCTACATTGCACAAGTCGCCACTAAATATCAACATATTTACAAAAAATAATAAAACTCTCAAAAGTAAATTTAATGATCACGAAGAAATGAGAGAAACACATTTCTAATTTTTAATAATCAGACTTGTTAATCAAACAATCTGTAAATGCTTCCATTTTTTTCGGGGGGAATGCATATTATAAATGAGAATTTCAGCAGATCTCAAAATATTACCATTATTATTAAATTTTAACACATTTGTTTGGGCAAAACACACATGAATCGCACCAACATCAATAATCTTGAATGGTTCTCAATTTTAGCAAATGACACAAAATCTTAAAAATATAGTAGCAATATATAAAAACATAAATAATACGACAAACACATAAAACATGAAAATAGATTTAAAAAATGTTCCAAATAATATCTTTTATTTCTTTTCATTTCATTTTTCACTAATATTTCAGGGGTCTTATTTCAGCCCTCCTGTTTAAGCTAAAGAATGGTCATATAATGTGGTCCGAGAGAATTTTTATTCTCTTTTATTTTGCTTGATGTGTTTCATGTTTGTAAATATAGAATTTTGTAATCGATCTTTCACTTGCTTCCTGATGTGCGAGGGTTTTAAAACTTGCTACACTTGTGTATTCTTGATGACAATACACTATTTTAATATTTTCAGAACCTGTTTATCATTAATTCAATTAGTTTGGTTAAATTTTGATTTCATACAAGCAGAGCCATCTGTTAGTGAATTTCAGAAAAAAATTTATATTAAGATTTCATAATAATGAATTATATATTAAAGACAAACAGCAGAAAGTAATGAAAGTAATTAAAATAAAAAATCCATTTTTAAGTATACTAAAAAAGTTCTAAATTATTTTTATTCGGCTTATTACCACTCAATCTCGGATGTTATAGAAGGTGAATGCAAATATATAACGAAATATTTTTTGCACATGAAAAATGCTCAAAATTTGTAGTAAAAAATAAAATCAGATAAGTAGCATTTTTTCATCTAAAAAATGTATTAATTAACATAACAAACGGAAAGAAGCAAGATTAATTGTTAAGTGATATGAAATTGATCTCATTCATTAAACAGGAGTAAGGCACTCACTGCATCGCCTTCTAAGTCTGATTGCGATATTCTGGCTTAATATTTTTTATTTAAAATGAAACAAAAACATGAGATAATATTGTTTTATTTAACATACATAAGATAAAGATGATAAGCAACAAAAATGTCTGATTTTTCAAGATAACCCACTAACATCCAAATTAATTTAAAGCACAGATTTCTAATCGATTTCTGTAAAATTATGCTAAAAACAACAATGTTAAGATAACTGTGAAGTAAACTGAAGTTTTGAAAAAAAATATTATTTATTTGGTTTTTATTTTATTTTTTTTGGAAAAATTATTGAAAAATCAATAAAAGGTAATTTAAAAATACTTTTTTATAGATATATATTAAAAGATTTTTTTAATAAAGTAAAATCTCCAAAATTAAAGATTACTTTCTAATTCCTTACATTCCCTCAAAAATGAATCAAAAGAAAAAAAATTTCAATATGACAACACTTTGACTTCAGTATTGTGCAAAATTATGAGGTCCATCCCAAAATAGCCCTCGTGTTGCATCAAAACGGGAAGTTAATATAACTAAACTAAACTTGACTTCAGTATCTGGGTAACTTGTGGTATATGCCAGTTAAAAATTGTTTAAGAGTTTCTGCATACATATGGACTTGTTAGACAGAACAAGAAAAAAACAATGGAGGGCATTCTGTTTAGCCACGGAAGTAGCATGTAACTGTCCCAGAAATAGGACACTGGGCATTAGCAGGTTGACTAGTACTCAAATAAAACCATATTAACTGAAACTAAAATATTATACAATGATTTAGAAATTTATCTTCAAAATAAATTATTAATCCACTTATATTTTATTTACTTTGTTCATCTATAAAAGATATTTAAATAGTCTTGTGTGGTATTCGAGATTTGAATTTTTGGTAACCCGGCACAAGTTAAGAACCCCGTACTGCAGCATACGCCGGAGAACACACCTTCATCCTTCCTTCCTTCATTAAATAGTCAAAATTATTTTAAATGCATAATTCCTTTTATTGGCTTGGCAGAAGTAAAGGTATTGTATAAATATATCACAAAATACTCAATTTCAAATGGAACAGCACTCAAATGTGTGATGTTCTGAACAAGGAAAGAACAGAATGCTGGATGAGTAAAAAAGTGAAAGCCGATGCTCAAAACTAAAATGAAAAAAGCATGAAAACAGCAAGTTGCAATCAGAAATAAATCTTGGATGAATAATCTCCATTGCTGATATTATTCTTGTAATTTAAAATGGCCCAGTTGTATACAAAAGAATTGTAGACATAAAGGCAAATATATTCTATACTTTTAATAACGAGATTTCATACATGTTACATAAAATATTTCATTTCAATAATGCAGAATAAGTGCAAAGAGAGGTTAATAAACAAGATGGATATGTGCATCTTAGATTAACTTAAAGAAAACAGTGTACTTATATAATATAATACTGTTATTTTTCATTTCACATCAGCACAACAGTATCCAAAATATAACGTGCCAAATCACAGTAATGCAGCAAACAAACATAAAGTCTCCTTTAGTTGCAATTTTCATTCTACATTAACTTTCAAATCTCATTGTTATGTTATCTGAAAAGTTACATAACCCCTTTTCATAAAAAAAAATGTTGATTGTTTACATTCACAGTGGTTAGACTGATTTCAATGCCATTTGGTAAGCTTTTCCCTGATAGGAAAAAAAACAACTGACAAAAAGTATTATAGTGTCTTTTCTAGAACTATCAATATTTATATTCGATTTGACATCTTTGTAAAAATACATTATAGGGCACTATGAAGTCAAGGTATTGTATTTATATATCACTAAATATTCAATTTCAAATGGAACAGCACTTAAATGTGTGATGTTTTGAACAAAGAAAGAACAGAATGCAGGATGAATAAAAAAAAAGTGAAAGCTGATGCTCAAAACTAAAATGAAAAAAGCAAGTTGCAATCAGAAACAAATCTTGGATGAATAATCTTCATTGCCGATATTATTCTTGTAATTTAAAATGACCCAGTTGTATAAAAAAGCATTGTACACTTCGAGGCAAATATATTCTATACTTTTAATAATACATGTGAGATTCATTTCAATAATGTAGAATAAGTACAAAGAGAGGTTAATAAACAAGATGGACATTTGCATATTAGATTACTTAAAGAAACTGTATACTTATAAAATATAATACTGTTACTTTTCATTTATCATTAGCACAACAGTATCCAAAATATAATGTGCCAAATCACAGTAGATAAGCATACAAACATAAAGTTTCTTTTAATTGCAATTTTCATTCATTCAGACTTCATTCTAAACTAACTTTCAAATCTTGATGTTATGCTATCTGAAAAATTCCATAATCCCTTTTTCATCAAAAAAAAAGTTGTCTTGACTTTTTGAAAATGTCAAAATCAATAATAATAATGTCATATTCCCTTTTCACCAAAAGAAGTTATTCTTGATATATTTCATTCGCATTTATTAGACTGATTTCAGTGCCATTTGATAAGCTTTTTTCTGCTAGGAAAAAAAATGTCAAAAAGTATTATAGTGTTTTCTAGAACTGATATCAATATTTATATATTCGATTTGCTGAAAATAATATTCTGTCAACATCTTTGTGAAAATACATTATATGGTGCCATGAAGAAAACTACAACAGGATGGAAAATATATAAAGGAACATGTACTTTTTGTATCAATTCTAAAATTTTGAAAGAATGATTTTTCAAAAATTGGAATGAAATAATCGAGACATTTCTTTACAAGGAAATTTTAATTATCCATAAATTTTCTCTGCTTTACACGTTAGAAAAAAATGGAAATAATTGCTGCAATAAAAATTTATTATGTCACAGAATATGTTTACAAATTTTGATTGCAAGATTTGTGCTTGATTACTGAAAAAAATCGGATAAAATTATAAATACTTAGCGAGATTGTTTTATAAACTATTTAGTTTTATTTTTAAGTTTTTCGAAACAATAAAAAGTGTTGCTGTATTTTTGTAACTAAAAACAATGTATCCCAAAATTAGTAATTTTCATTCAAATTAGAACTTTTGCAATATTCTTATTTGAGTTAATTTGTGCAAAATGTCACCATTCTTAAGTAGCACTAAGTTTTGTATTTTATTAAATATTACCTGTATTTGTACTACTGATATAAGACATCAAAACTAAGCCCTATAGTATCACATTGTACAATAACATATTCCCAATACTGCACAATATCATGACAAGTAATATAAATCATAGATTTAAATAAAACTAGGTTTTGATTATTATATGTCACGATGACTTAATTTTCTTGCATACAAAGTAAGAAAAGATCACTTTAAATAACATACAATTTCGATCTGATGTGGATACTAATTATTTGCTATACTTTTAATGATAAAAAAATCATCCTTCAGATTATCAATTCAGTATTTCTTAAATTACATAATTTTCCCCCTTTCTTACTAATAATAACATGCCAATGCAATATGTTTGGGGAGTGTTCGGAACGTATGGATGGTCTGGATGTCGCCAATTTGTTTACATCCGGCATCGCCAAACCACCTCCTTACTGCTAATCGGCGCACAGCTCTCACTGATAAACCCTGCGTGAAGGAGAATGCGCAGTAGCGTATTCTTCATGGCGTATTGATACAAGCATTTGCTATGTGATGTATCACTACGCGCTCCGTACGAACAAGCAAACAGTTTTTACCTTTGAAACTCTGCTTCTAAAACTGGATCTCGGCCCTAAGAGAAAACTAAAAAAAACTGTAAGAAATAATATATAAAATAAATATAAACAAATAAATACAATAAACCAGGAGGTAAAAGGGGAAAGACGCTCTCATGCAGGATTTATTTATTTAAATATACTGAATTTTAATTTATGATTTTCGCTTTATCTGTAGCAAAAGTAAGTTAAAGTGACCAGATTTTCTGAATTTCAAGAGGGGATGCTTTACACATTTTGAAAAAGGAGTACAAAGATATAATAATAAGCAGTAAAAAATAGATAATTAAAAAATATGCAAGCATCAGGCAGAGATAAAAAACACTATTAACTTACTATCATTTATTACTTTTCTTTTTAAACTGATTTGTTGTATCCCTTAATAATTTCTTTTAACTGCACATTTTTTCAATGGGTCTTCCTTCGTTACTAAAGGAATCTATATAATTCTGTGCAATTTTGAATAAAAATCATTAACAGAACTTTCAGTAATTTCATGTCTTCGTAGTAGCCTCGAGAACTAAGGCAATGGATAGAACTTTGTTTTATAAGCATATTGCAATTTGTTTACTCTCATATAAGCTCTCATATAAGCGTTGTTTAAATAATAAGAAATTTATTGTCCTTCTCCTTCCATTCATCAACAGACCCTAACCAAATCATTATCCTTAACAGAATAAAATAAACTACAATACATGATTTATCCAAAAAAATATTCACTAAGCGATTCTTCAAACATGAAGGTCTGGTGAATCTTCTCCTCATGTTTAATTTCTATTATTGCACGTGTGTACCTCTTTAAATACTTTTTTTTTTTTCAAATCACACACACATCGTATCACACTCATTCACTGAAAAATGCTTTATCTTTTACTGAAGATAATAAACTATAATACATAATTTATCCTAAAAAAATAAATATTATTGGAAGTATACTAAACGATTCTTAAAACACGAAGAACAGATGAATCTTTTCTATGCGCTCAACTTCTATTATTGGATGTGTAAATTTCTTAAATACTTTTTCCGAATCACACACAAACACATAAAAATGAGCAAAAGCTTCATGCTCAACCAAACAAAGGTGACCATATTCTGGGTATAGTAAAAAAGCTGGGAAAGGAATTCTTCTAAAAACTGAATCTAATAAATATTTTTTAAAGTAAACTGCTAACTTTTAAATAAAATTTTCAATCCTCCTGGTAGTAAACAAGATTTAATGATCCCAGCGCAGCAGACTCGATCGGTGAGACTGGCCGAATTCTTCTGACAAGATTCCCGCCAATTGGATGACATTGATTTATTTACGCCCTTAGGGTGTCCATGTGGAAGGAACCTCCTCAATGAAAGAAACATGGGGAGGAGGAATGCTTATGACCCTATTTCCTGTTAGAGTAGAGCGCGGGGAGAGAAACCTTCAATTCTTTTCCTGGCCGTGGTTTTTCGAGGAAAAGAAGGGGAATTTAGTTCTTGGCATTTTTTCTTGAAAAACTTCGTGCATAAGAAACATAGTGAATGACGTTAGCATATTAAATGAAATAAATTCTGACAAAATAAACTTTTCTTAAGTTTGGATTAGTAATTTTTTATTATTATTCTTATTTAAGATAGTTGTTTATTGCAGTATTTACTACATATTTAACATAAAACTCTAATAATAAAATAATATGTTTAGAAGTAATAAATTTTTGTATTTAGAGAATTTAAAATGTCACATATTTTAATCTAATATGTTAATGTCTAAGTCATTATTAAAGCTTTCCTCTGCTTCTATAAAAATGATGGACGAAATAATTGAAAACGAAATAGTCAGTGAATTTTATTTTTCATGGAGTAAATAGAGGTAATGCGGTGACATTGATACACTTTATTTTGGAAAGCTAAGAAATGATTTCACTAACGGTAATAATTAGAATTAATACGCTATATTTATGCATTCGTTAATCTTATATAGGATTTCAGTCAAGTTTTGGTCATAATGACATAATAAAATAATTAGAACATTTTTTTCCCAACATGGATTTGCACCAATCTGCCCCATACTAGAGATACATTGATACACGCTTGGGGCGTATCGATTCTTTCACAGAAATATCGAAAATAATGATTAATAGGTGTGAGATCAAAACAAAATTTGGTTTATCAAAAAATTTTATATTCCAAGTCAAGGTTTAAAACTTTAACAAAGTAACAAACTTTTATTTTAATCAAAATTCAACATTTTTGATGAGATTAGAAAAATGAAACAATAATGCATCAGAAAATAATTTATCTCTACAAATAATAAAGGAGAATGTGTGTGTTAAAAAAATACTTTTGAGGGAGGGAATGTGTACCCCGAAGCCGCTTTTTTAATTTTAATTAATTAAAAATTATGGAAAATTTTCGCGTTCTTCCATCATAATTTAGGAAAATAATATGGCATAAAAATAATTTTTACATATCTGAAAGTGCAAAAATATTATCTTTTCGATGATATTAATTAAGTTGCTGTACAATTTTTTCCCCAATTTTAACAAAATTTATACGAAAATATTTTAAACTTAATTTACAACAATACTTTTCATTTTTGCGATGAAATTCAAACCGTTTTCATGGTTTAAGCAAATACTTAATTACGTGTTTCTCTTAGATAGTTCATTTTTATGTTTTTCTATTACTGAAGATGCTATTGCAAAATAGTTGCTGTTAAGGGACGTTGATACGCAGAGAAGACGCGTATCAATTGTATCAATCTGCCCCAAGAGCCCATTTTATTTAAAACAAGTGGTCACGCATAAACAACGCTAAACAACTATAAAACTTAATATAGTTCAGAAAAATATGCTTTTATTTTTCCTATCCTGTAGATTCCCTGACAGAGAAACGTAATTTGTTCAAGAAATCACGCAACACGTACTTAGAATAAAAATCACTTAGACGAGAAGATTAATGGTCTGATTAATTTGTAAATTAACTTTTGACTAAACATGGTCGAAAAATTTACGGACTATATCAATGTTCCCGCGTATCAATCTACCCTAATTCCCCCCACGATTTTTTTTTTAATTATCTATTTCTAAGACTACTTAGGAGACCTACATTCTTTGAATAACTTTTATCCGATTCAACAAAAATAGTTATTATAGTAAAAATTATGTTTTTTATTCAATAACAAAAACAGAGATGATGCCTAGAATTTTTAATAAAATGCTTAAGCGTCTGAACTAAGACCTTAAGTTTTTGAAAATGTTATGGAAATTATTCTCACAAAGAATTTCTTGACCTTTACAAAAAGAGTTATTATTTTACTGAGTATATATACACATATAGTTCGTTAATATATTTATTTTTTAAATTATTTGCTGTGAAGAGTTCCACTTCAAATTCCGGCAAAATGTTATAAATATTAAACAAAGGTAAATAACCGAAATCTTCAAAATTCACGCAATTATAAAAGATCATATACAAATAATTATTTTAGAATTTTGAATAAAATTCTATTTTTCTTTTCAGACTAGATTTTCATAATCACATATTGCGAAATGCGAGATTCTTAGTCTAATCGAAGAAATTTATTTTAGGAATGACGTTATTTAATAGTGATCATAACTTCCTATAGATAGAAAAGATAGATAGATAGAATTTGAGTCTAGAAATCATTAAGAGGCCGTGTAATTACATAGTACTGAACTTAGTGTTGATAACGTAAGAATAAGCAGATTTATTGAAACTAAAAATACTCGTTTTATTTTGTTTCTGTTAATGTTTCAATATTAGGAGATTGAATGATGACATAGAGTGGCGATAAATAAATCGGATCATTTGTAGCTTTGAAACCATCAATCAATTGTATTTTCGTTAAAAAAATTTATAATTCTGACGGTAAATATTCCATCTGCTATTGTATCCCTTCATAAATAAATTTTTTAAAAACTATTTAAGGCAGTCCAGAAAGATATTTCAATAATTTCTGAAAAATAATTTTGAGTCACTGTTTTTACTTTTTAATACTTTGTATGAAAAATTATTTAACGCAGTCATATATAAAAAAAAAAGTGTCCATAATTTGTAGAGATCCTGTTTGCGACTCAGCCAGAACTTAATTATTTGTAATCTGCATATTTCTAGATTTTAAAATGTAATTAGAAAATTCGGAGCGAAAGTTTGGTAGTCTATTGAAAGTATTTAATGTATAAAATAAGTCCCATATATTGAACTATAACAATTCTGCAGTTGGTGTGGGGCGAAAGTTTGGAGAGGAGGGTGCCAGCTCATGTGTCGTCCTCGACATCTGACCGATGTTCAAAATTATGAGGTCCGTCCCAAAATAGCCCTCGTGTTGCTTCAAAACGGAACGTTAAGATAACTAAACTAAACAAACAATTATGTAGTATTTTTTTTAAAAATAAATTATTAGTAAATAAAGTTAAAATATTTATACTCTTTGTGCAGCAAAAAAATTCTGTCGAGTAACAAAAAAAAAAAAATGTGCAATGAATGATTTCAGGATCGAATATTAATGAACGCAACATCTGAAATAGCTACTTGGCTTTGTTTCAGCTGCTTAAGGAACCGACTGAGTAAAGGGAAAACAAATTATAGATAGAAAAATGCGACTTACATAGGTGTCATAGTTTCGAATTGACTTAGTGCATTTGGAGACATGAAAAAAACCCTCCAAGATCAATGTTCTTAAATTTAAACGATGATTGATTAGAATAAGCTTTTCTAAATTAAACAAAAGCTCAAAATTAAATTACCGTAAATTGGCCTTGGGGCCCCTAGACTGTCCCCCACTTTGTCTATTTGATAATCCGGCCCTGCTTCCTGCTGGTGTGGAACAGAAGTTAAAAGTCGGGGGTGCCGGCCCAGGTGTCCTCGAAATTCAAAAATATGAGGCTGGGCCAGAAATAGCCTACGTGTTGCTTCACACAAAGCGGGACTTTCATAAAGCTAAAATAATCTGATTTGTAATTGCAAAGTTTTTGATTTTATTTTAATTAAATACTCGAGTAAAGTTATTAAATGGTTTCCTATAACACTTGTTCAACAATTGTTCTTAAAAAATAAATAAATAAAATTTGAGAAACATTTGTTGTTTAGAAAACTTTTGTTTCCAATATTAAAATAAGTATTTCTAGCATTTAGCAGATTTGGTAAAATTATCAGGTAAATCGCTTAACTTGGGGTAAGCAGCTTCGTTTAAACTTTGCAATAAAATTCATTGATCATTTGAAATATTCTATAGTAACCAGCGGGAGTGGTCTCCCCTAAACTTTCTCGTATACTCCTAACACATGTAGAAAAAAAATAAGCTAAAAGGCAGTGAAACGGACAAGAACCCCTAACGCAGTGGAGAAAAAAAAAATAGGCGAAACGTCATACTACGATTTCCTAAGGTCGTCCAACGCGGAAGTGGAATTAGAAGCCGGCGTGATTACTAATACGGCTGTGTGTAAGATAAAGAAAACGAAATTTGCAATTTGAATGCCTTTTTTTTAACTATTAAAAATTTATTTGAAAAATTAGTGGACTATCTTATTAGTGGATTAGTTAAGCTGGAGTAAACTTAATATTTTGCAAAACAAATTGCGTATGTTCGCAATTTTTACGCGCGCTGAGGTTTATTTAACGTTTTTGAGTACGAAATCTTACTACAGATATCACACAAGATTTCACCATACCTCTGGTTAATCACAGGCATCCATCTGGAGAATGTCAGAATGAAGTTTCGTTTTGCGGCTCGATGCAATTTCCTTAGTAGACCGCCAAGGTCAAACGCCAACCATACTAACTTGAGGAAAATAAGCGAAATGCTCGCCAACACACAGTCGTAATGTGCATTTTGAACTAAATATGTAATTTGAACACCTGTTTTTTAACCGATTGAGATGAAAATTGGGCACAGATCTATAATTAATGTTAGCATCCGTGATATCAAGTTTTATTTATCTAAGCCAAAGGGCTTATGAGATACAAGTATGCGATTAAACAGACCGACAGACAGTCAACCCTTTGACGGATTTGGCCCAAACTTTTATACGGACCTATATTCATGACGATAAAACTGTGTACCAAATTTTATACATCTGGCTTTTCAAGTTTTTGAGTTATAGCGTTCGTATGACCTCGAACATACAGACAGACAGACTTCCCGTGGACGGATTTTGTCCAAAATTTGATAGAAACCTACAAATTATGTTCAAAGACCACATACGAAATTTCATCCCCGTAGCGCTAATAGTTTTCGAGTTATCGTGTTCACAGACAGACACACACACAGACAGACATAATTCCAAAATTGTGTTTTTCGGACTCAGGAAGGTCTAAAACGTAGAGATTCGTCAAAATCTCGAGTTCGAATTTTTTGACGATTACAATACTTTCTCTTTGTATACTTCGTATACGAGAAAGTAAAAACTCAAGACAGGGAAATGAAATTCACAATTTCATTGTTTCGATGCTAAAAGTATCATAATTATAAAATGCTACTGCTGTAAGAAATGGAGTTTCAAATTTTGATGGTAAAATGAATTATAAAAATATATTTACTTTATTAAATTCTTCTTCATATAATTTCTATCTCAAAAATTTTTTATGAGTTTATATTCTGTTTCGCGGTCATGTACATATTAATATCAGATTCTCTGGTGAAACGATTAACAATTGCGTAAATAATTAAACTGCATATTTGTATGTATACATATTCCACTGCTAATCTAATGATCCAATTTTCATAAAACATGAAATTGTTTTAGGTAGGATGCGTCGTCATTTATTCAAAACTAACTGCAATACCCAGCGTTTCTCGGGATAAAAATATTTTCATGTTTAACTTTAGTGATCTGATAATAAGCCGATGGAATGACAACGTGCACATAAATAAACATTTTTTAAAATTATGTAATATTTTAATGCTAAAATTACTTGTATGTAGACCATTATAATAAACAAAACTCTCGTATCGTCTGCAATTTTATTTTTAATTAAAATGACAACATCCAAATTTTAAGTCTCGTTGATCCTTGAAAAAATACAGACTGGACCAAATAATTTTTAATACCTGCCGAACCATAATTTTTTTTTTCCTTAAGTTATTAAAATTCTTGGGGCAAATGCACAAAAACAACAAACTTTAATTAAACATATAAGTGTCAACTCAGAAACAAATAAATTACATGATTTAAAATAGGGGAGAAACGCCGAATTTGGACTACATGGATATTTTTTTAAGGTGCAGTGATAGAGAAGTAAGACGAAAGATATGAAAAAAAGTAGTATAATTTTTTTGTATTTATCTTCAGAAAAAGTTATTATTTTTTTTTATGAAAATACATTTTAAAGTAGGAAAAAAATTATCTTAACAAATTGTGTCATCGGTCCAATTAAGGTTTCTTTTTTCCTTTGACTTGTTCCACTTCAAATTTATGAGAACGACTACTGGCGATATCTGCTTTTTGAGCTATTCCTGTATAGCTCAAGATAATAATCCCATTAATTTAATAGTCCAATTTAGGCACCTTTTGGGCAACAGTAAAAAAAGAAGAAAAAATCTCCTATTCGTATCTTTAAATTATTTCAATGAAATTGTTATAATAATTTGTAGCCAAACAAATTTCCTGTCTCAGGATATTTATATATATAAAAGAGCAATTTTTTTTTTTTTTTTGTAGTATGTTTTTTTTTTTTTTTGTTCTTTAAGCACTCCCAGACTGTTTGACTGACCGGAACTAAACTTGGCACATTCATACATTAGCACAAAAGGGAGCTAACGCCGTAATATAATTTTTAAATTCCAATTATATTTCTTATTTATTTAATTTTATTTTTTAAGTTCAAGCATTTTTGGTATATTTTCTGCATGTATTCTCATCCTAGAAACGTAAGTATTGTTTCAGTGTAAAAGGCAAAACTTCCCCATTCTAATAAGAGTAATTTCAAGCTTTTAGGTAACGTTCCTAATTTTTAGCATTTTTTTTTTTTAAATTTTCGGAAGCGCCTTTGTTTTGCAAACAATGCGCAGGACGCAATACTATGCTACAGCTGTTTTAATTATTAAACATCGAAAATCATTTTCTTGTATTTTTCTCACTTTTTGTATTTTGATGTTATATATTGCAGAACATATTTGTATTAATATTTTGTGATGATATGAAAAAAATACGGATCCCGAGTAAAGCCAGGTTATCAGCTAGTAATAACATATTTTCCTGCTTACTTTACTACAGTGTAAGGGCTTTTTCTGTTTTTTTTTTAGAATAATTTATTGATGATACCTAAATCTAAATAGCTGTTTGTTAACTGTATACATGTATCGCTTTCTCTTAAAAATGAGTTCATACACCACACATAACAACATAATTTTCTGTTTTATGGCCTACATATTTAATAAAATGAAGTTATGATGCCAGTCCAGTCTAAGCGCAGGATAAATTTGTCGACTCTCCTCTATATATAATATTTTCATTTAAAAGGAATTCAAACAATAAAGAAAATAATCTTTCCTATGTATGAAAAGATTGTTTTTAATTAATAAAACTAGTGGTCGCCCAGCAGTCGAAATTCGACCGTAATTCATTAAATTTTTAAGTTTGAACGTTATTGAGGTTGTTTTGTCAAAGAGTATATCTATAATCATTGCATATAATTTTTTTTTTTTTTTGAATTTTGTTCTATTACGTCAGCTGCGAGCGTGTACAAATACGTCATTATGCATTAATTTTCGAATTATTTGAAAAATACGAACGATAGGAAAAATCAGGTATAGCTTAGCTAAGTCATATTTAAAAAAACAATAACGCGTTTTTGACATTTCCTTGGGGTTTTTTTATTGCTATACTGGCCAGGTTTCGCGAAGGCTACACAGTTAATTTGCCTATCTTTTTCAAATTATATAAAATTTAAATAAAAATTAATATAAAAAATGAAAAAAGTATTTTTTTATATATTTTTTATTGAAACTAAAAAATCGTCGAAACTAAATAAAAGTAATTTCCCTATAGTTATATTTAGCATAAATATCCTATTTTTAATATCTGTTTAATTCTCTGAATCTTTTTGCAATAACTGATTCACTGTTCTCTGAGAACGAATATTCGACCCTTTTGCCAAATATCCGGTTGGTCGAATATTAAAAAGATATTCGGCTGAATAAATTCAGGGTAATCATTTTTAAAAAAATTGCTTTCAAATGTTTTTAATAAAGAATATCGCAGAATTACTATTCAGTACATTTATTGTAAAATCTCCTAACATTTATTCAATTTTACATTGCATTGAATGTAAGTGCAGTTGATAATGTTGCGTATCATTTATCATTGTAAATCCCGAAATTATGATGTAAAAACAATAATTCTTTAGTATTTTCAGGAAGAAGTTTGTTTAGTTTGGTTTCTTACATATATATATTACAAACTTCAGAAAATCAGTGCTTACTATGTACTGTACTTCCAGGAGCTGAATGATATCTTCTTGCTAAATTTGCAAATCTTGAATTTTTTTCCCCCCACCATTTAAGTGGACATTCCATCCTATTGGAAGTTTTTATAAAAATGGGAATTTACTTATAATATATTTCATTCATCCTCTGAATTTTCTTTTATGTTTGTTATTGCCATGTTCAGCAATGATGACTTTATTTCTGTTTAGCAAGTCCAAAAAGAAGAGAGTTTCTCAAATTTTATTATTGGAATTAAGATATTTAGAATATTAAAAAAAAAAAAAAATGCATCAATGGGTTAGTATTTTTTTAAATGTGCGAATAATAAAAAACCTTTTTTTCCCATTTAAAATTTGAGCAGTATTTTATAATTTATGCTGTCCTATTTCGCAGGCCTTGAAAAGTGAAAACCGCAGAGAAGGATTGTCAAGCTGATATGGGGATGGGGCTGATTGATGGACTGGGGACAAAAGGGACCCCTTAAATGCCTGCCACTTTTATCTTGATTAATGACGTTTGAACACATTGCTTTCCTCGAAGAAACCATTTGAGATTTTTCCCTAACTGGAAACAGGTCCAAGTAATTTTGACACAAGACAAATTTTTTCACAAATAATTGAAGTATAGGAAAGGCGAAGGTTTAACGTATGTTTTCTGACAATTAATTAAATAGTTAATTTTTCATTTATAAAAAGCGTTAAAATAAACCATATCAATAATTGTTCCGATATAAATTCTGAATCGTCTGCTTTTAAACTTGTCTTTAGTGTTCTTCCAGAATTCTGTTTATATGCTTTAGCAACAATTCTTCGTATGCATTCTTGTTCTTTAACAATAAAAAAAACATTGTTACTAAATGTGAATTTTATACACTGTTTAATTTTTGAAAAATTATTAAAATGAGAGCAACAAATAGAACGAAAATGAAATTCCAGCCATTGAAAAGAAAATTTTTTAGAACTTTAATACGGTGTAAAAATAGTTTTTGTGAGATATTTTGAAATATATCGAGGAAAAACGTCATAATCATGCTCAATTTTTAATTACCTAAAACTTTAGTTAAATTTTGGGCTCCTAAAAGCTAACGTGATATTTATCTTATTACATAAAATATTTACAAAAATATAAGAAAATTAAGGTAGATCAGTTCAAAGTCTCACCTTTACCTAGCAACAGAGTATCTATAAATTTGCTTTATTTCAAAATCGCCTGCATTTATTCGATTACTTTTTAATAATTTTTTTAAAAATTTAAGGACAAATTTCACCTATATGAAACTGGTATAATTGAGAAGGTAAAATTCTGAACCTTAAGCTGGTATCATATTTCCGAAGTTAATACAGAAAAACGACAAGATTTCAGTTAATTACTAATTAACTGGATGGTTAATTAATTTTTGCTCTTTGAAAAGTTGACAGGTCATCGACTTTTCACATCTTTCTCTTGTCTTAAATAATAAGTGTGCAAAGTTTAGTTCAAATCCTTCCAGTGGTTTAGGAGATGTGGAACATACATACCCACAATGAATTTTATTTATATTAAGATTTCTTCAAAGAAAAGGGGGGGAGGGGGCTTTTGTCTGTTTTATTTTAAACTCTACAAGTACAGCATTATTTTAAGTAGGAATAAATTGTTGAGTTTGGTAAACTTTTTCTTATCCTTCTAGTTTAATAATTGAAAATAAATTTTTCACTGCACAGTACACTATATTACTAATTACTTAATAAAATTTAATTTGTAAACGGATTTTACAATTAGATTTAGATGTTATAAGGAGCAAGTTTATTATGAAAAACAAGTACATGCCATTTTGAAAAAAAAGTGTTTCAATAAAAAATTTAACCGATTGTGAATTTCCTAAATAAAATTTTTAAAAATTAGCATGTATATATAATGAGTTCATAAATTAACCCCTTAACCTTTCATACCCTTACATCGTATGTTCAACGAATTATCATATTTTAAAATGAATGAGGTAAAATCAAGTCATTCATTGACGATGTAATTCGATGCAAAACTTGCTATATTTTGAGCTGAAATTCAATCATTTTCTTCTCCACTTAAAAAATAAATAAATGTACTTTAGAGTTTGATAGTTATGATTTTCAATTTTAAAGACTAAAGCTAAGCTTCAATTCCAAAATTAGTTCAGTTGAGATGGCTTTCTGTTATAAGTTGACCATATATTACCAAAAATTAGGTACAGTAATTTTTTATTCCATTAGGTATTGAACATGAAGGTTTTTACTCATGTGTCAGATTTTTAGGAAATTTAGTTATATATAATCATTGTCTATCATTGGGGAAACTTTCAAGACCTTCTTTCTTATGAATTTTTGGACCATTGAATTTTGGAGTCCCATTAGTTTTATCAGTTCACTATTAACTAATTAGTTTTCTGGAACTTTTTAGTAGAATTTATCAATGTTTATTAGCTTGTTACTTTCAATTTTTATCGCAAAAGGTTCCTCCAGAAAGCCCATTTCAGATGCATTAAGAAACTCTAAAAAAGTTCTTTTAATTTCAAACGACGATTTTTTTGTTTGTTTTCTTAATTTGAACTTTAAACTAAATGAGTTTCTTTCTGTTTAGATGTTTTATCTATGTCTATTTATGCCTTATTTTTGCATCTCATTGTCAGCTTTATAAGGAATTACTTTGAATCGGGTTGCGCCTAATCGAAGTGGCACTATTCCATTAGAATTTTTTTTTGAAGAATAATTTCTCTCCTTTGATTAAGCAGCAGTAAAGATAGTTTTAAAAAACACGTATAAAATATCCGTATTTTTTAAAGCAAGAACCAAGATTTATTTTTGGTCTTGGTTTGCAACTTGCACACCACACCAACATGGAATGGAATTTGTTCAAGTGCTTTGTTTAAGAAACTTATGCTTGTTAAGAATAATATCTTAGTAAAACACTTCCCAATCTAAATTTCAATAAAAAATAACGTGACTTGTATATTGATAAAAAAAATTGTGCATGTTGTTGACTTCCAATTAAGGGCCGAAAAAAGTTCTGTCAAGTCTCTATTTGTAGACGATCCTGTAACAAGGCTATATATGTAAAGCTTTTGTTTAATGCCTTTAAAAACTTCAGAGAAATACACAGAACCTGAAATTAACGATACAATCACACTGGAAACTTCTATAAAAAATTATCTTCTATTTTTTATAAAATGCATAGTCAGCATGGGTGCCACTCTTCAAAATTTGCAAGATTGAACTTTTTTTTTTTTTTTTTAAATTTACACAGTCTAGCGTTCTTTACCAGAATTAAAAGAAGAAAACTATATAAATGTTACCCCATAAACCAAAAAAAAAAAAAAATAAAGCAACTAAATAAATATTATCAATTTAATATAAAAAAAGGGAGAAAATATATGGATACTTAACAAAATCAACCTTTCAATTGTTTCTAAAGCATTATTTAAACACATATTTACATCCAAATAAGGTTTACTTATTATTATTATCAATAAAACAAATTTCTTTTTCAGTTTATATTTTCTATTTCTTCATAAAAAAAAAGTTTGTTATTTTTGTAGCCTTAAGATTTTCTTTCACTTTGTGGTCAGACTTGGGGTTTGGGCAAACTTTTTTGCTATTTTTATCTTGTATATGAGAGGGAGCTTTTCTTTTATTTAATCCTTCTGGCTCAGAATGAGTTGAAGTTTCTGTCTGTTTTGGAGTGCTGCTAGTGAGTGCTTGCTTTGAAGATTGTTTTATTTTTTTTTCTTCAAATTCTCATGGTATATTCTTCTGGCAGAAAAAATGTTCTGCCTCATCTTATGTCCAGGAATTAGTAGTACTCTGCAAGGAAATAAAAATCGTTGAAAATTTTTTTGGGTGGAAAACGGAATTTTGTTCACCGATTTTTTTACCGAGACGGAATTCCGTCCTCAGGACTGAAGAGTGGCACCCATGATAGTCAGAATAGAAAAATAATGCGACTGTTTCTTCTGATACAAAGAAATTAAATTTTTCTCAATTTTTTCAAGCATTTTATTACTCCCGACTGCTGAAAAGAAAGACAAAAAATATTAATTGTACTGCAAAATTGTAATCTGAAATCAATACAGGCTTAATTGAAACAAGAATAATTTAATAACAAAATCCAGATTTCTTTTATCATTTAATACAGCATTTTATTCATATTATAATTTCTGAAACTTTTCAACTTCTTCGGACACATTGACGTCACATTTATATTGAAATTTCTTTCTAAGTTGAAAAAAAAACTACTTGCGTTATTTATTATAAAAAAGTGTTGAAAAAAATACAGGAAAAAATGATAAGATGCAACATTCGAATAGTATACAACAGAAAATATCCGATACTAATTACCATTAAAAATAACGTTTTCTTTTCTTTTCGAAAAAAAATGTATAAGGGAAATAAAAAAAATGATATACTGAAAAATTTGCTATTACTAAAATTATTTGAATGAATTCTTTAGCAGTAAATTAATGTGATCAAAATATTAAGTTTTAAATTACATGCGAAATATGCAAAAAATTAAAATAAAAAGTATATGATAAAATATTATTATTCAGAGTAATGTATATTTCTAAATTTTTTATTCAAATTTATTAAGATTAACTTTCAAATTACATTAATATTTAATTAAATTGCGAAATACGCGAAAAATTAAAATAAAAAGTAAATGATAAAATATTCTTATTCCGAGTTTCTTAATTTTTCATTCAAACTTTACTTTAAATAATAACTAATTCGGACTATTTACTACAGCGGAAGCAAAGAGCCGTTTAACACCCAAGGGAGAAAAACTAGGTACTATTTACTACAGCGGAAGCAAAGAGCCGTTTAACACCCAAGGGAGAAAAACTAGGTACTATTTACTACAGCGGATAACCGCTTAACACCTAACAGATCCATTAACCCAGGACATCGGAAGAGAAGAAACGACGAGGTAACCTACGCCCGTAATCTATCGCGCGCTCTGTTTACTTTTTGGCGATAACCCTTGGCGACCATCCATACGTTCCGAACACTCCCCATATGTTTTCAGTTTTAAGAAAATATTAAAATAATATTTTCTCAGGGAAAAACTTTTAAAGTTTTTTTCAGGGTTTTTAAATTCTAAAATAATGCAAGAAACCCTTTCATTGATAGGAAGTTAGCATCGCTCGAATTTTAAAATTAAAATATTAACTCACATTTTTATACTTGTACCTCAAACGAAATATGCAAGTAATATAGAACAATGCTCACTTCGAAAATTATTTCAGCAGTAATGAACAAAATACACCACAGCTTAGAACCCAAAAGGTTTTGCTGTAGACTATGCATTCATATTAATATTTTTTCGCCGAGTATTAAAAGTTGAAACAGGTCTTTAATAGATTGTCTTTAATTTTTATCAACTATTTATGATAAAATAGTGAGGTTTTCAGAGATGTACCCTCATTTGTTTATATAGCGAGGACAGAAACAAAGATCAGTTTCAAGCCCATGACGCAATACTCCTTTGGCTGTTAAAAAAGTGCGCCAAATGAGGCGCACAAGTGAGCGGACTACGCAGTTTTTTCGGAGCCAAACGCTTTCATGGTTGCACGAATTTTCATTTCTTTCGTTTTCAAACACAAAATTACTAGATTAATCCCTTTGTAAAATATTATCAATATGACAAAAATATAAAATATAGGTCTAAAATTAAAACAATTGCATCATGTTTGACGTTTTCACGTTTGTAGAACGTTTTATAATGGAGACCTGTGGAGCCTGCATAAGTGCGCATGCTCATAGAAACCAGACAAACATGGCGTAGCAAGGAGACATTTTTTAGAGAAAAAATTTTATTGCGTTTAGATTTTTGTCACATTTAAAGGGGTCTATTCTGGTACCCCCGGTTGGGTTCCGCACAATACCCCCCCCCCCCACCCCCACCGGGGGTACCAGAATACACCCCTATAAACTGATACCTATAAAGGGGGTGGGGGGGAATGATATCATGCCCAGAACGACATTTACACTTGCTAAGCCACTGATGACTGAGGGTGAAAAAAAATCAAATTATGCACACGGCTATTACTTATTCTCACTGCGTTACTGAAAGATGTTATTTTATATTTAGAAAAAAATTATTTAAAAAATATATTATTTTCATGTTTAGAAAGGAAAGTATCTTTTAACTTACTTCTTATAGTGGTGACTAAGGGGTCTATTTCTGGTACCCCCGGTTGGGTTGGGAGTTGGGTTCCGCACGTTAACAACGGAACCCAACCCAACCGGGGGTACCAGAATAGACCCCTTACTGTAAACCGATATTAGGTCTTTTTTGCGAGGGGCAATGAGGACCCAGATAGCAATTTTAGTTTGCAGAAAAGTTGCATCAATCTTGCTCTGCAAATATGCAAGCTTGCAACAAATTTGACACAACAAGAGTGCAAGCTTGAATCAAGTTTACGCAAATGAGTTAGTCACCAAGCGTCAAACTTGTCAAGAGCTTGCGGCGTCAAACTCATTGCAAACTATAGCAAAAACAGAGTACGAACACACAGATCACGATTCGAACCCTCGACAACTCGCTTCCTAAAGCTGTCGTCCTAACCATTCAGCCAGCTAGACTCTGAGAGGAGAAGATAGATTGCGCTAATATATAACGCATCCGATTTATTTGAAACTGTTTTCTTGATTTCATTAATTTTTTAAATTTTGTGTTGAGAATATGATTTACGGGTCTATTTTAGTACCCCCGGTTGGATTGGGAGACGTCACTTTTTAAGATGTGACGTCTCCCAACCCAACCGGGGGTACCAGAATAGACCCTTGAAGTCAAAGAGAGAGCAATTTTCGCTAATAACTATGTTTTGCTAGTAGAATAAATTATGAAATTAGAGTTCAAAAGTAATTACTTTTAAAATGGGACAAAATGTAAGTTATTATTTTTCAGCAAACATTGACTGTTTTTTAGGTTTAATTTTGTTTATAAACGTTAAAATTTCAACATTAAGAAAAAGGCGATATAGTTTTCTTCAAAGTGCGAGTTCTATATTTAGTAAAAAAATGGAAAATGTTTCAAAATTTTTTTTATAAAAAAGTTAGCTTTTTTACAAATTATCATTGATTTATTGAATTAATGAGAAGAAGGACGATCTAGGAGATGCTAGTAAAAATCGGATGTTTTTTAAAACAGAGACAACGATTATCTGTTAAGTGTGCTATCATCTTTGCAGCAAACTTGTTTTGCAATCATGGTGTGAAGTTCGCCATGACATCTTCACAGCAAACTTGTTTTAAAGTGGGTTGGTCGATTATGCTTTGTTACTTTCCAGTAAAATAAGACATTAGTTATGTATTTGACATATGTAATTACCCGAGATATAGAGGATCGCGTCACAAATTCATGCGTGTTTTTGCCCAACTTTGCGACTCAGTAGTCACTGAACTACAATTCCGATTTTCAATTTTTTTATGTAACTTCTGTTGTTATTTTTATCTCTAAAATAAGACATTATTTATGTTTTCAAAATATGTAGTTACCGAGATATAGAGGATCTCCCATACCAAGTTTTCTGGCGTTTTGGCGTGTGAATCAATTTCCTTCCTGAGACCCCAATGGGATGAACGTAGTCCTACATTAAAAACTGTAAAAAAAATACTGCCTTCAGTTTTTTCTATAAGAACTAAAACTGTATTACCAAATAAAATGTAAAGCAAAAAATGAACAGTTATTTAAAACAACAAAAGAATTGTTCCTAAATTTTACGACCAAGATGCGCAATTCATTTCAAATTTGAATTGGTGCCTCGGATTTTCGATTATCGGGTAAGCAGGAATTGACTCCGCGGGAATTTTAAGGGGGAAAAACATATTTCGATAACGGTTGCTGTTTCTAATCTAAATTTGGAATATTTGATTTTAATCTCCTGAGGATTTTTTATCTAATATTACATGATAGATTATACAACGCAGAAACAATAGATCATTAAAGCTGCTGAGTAATAGCTCAATGATAAATTTAAGTTTAAAAGTAAAAAAACAGTTAAGTGATTGTTTTCACATAGATAAGTCGCTTCATATTGTTTTCTACAAGCATAAACGTTTGTGGCATATCATATTAATCACAAAGAACAACTTCGCTTAAATTTACTTATCTTCGCCTTCTTATTTTCCGTGCGATGTTTTCTTTCAGGTGCAGAATTTGTTTTCTGTAATATAATAAGAAATTATAGCCTTCAAATATAAAAGTATTCTGTGTAAAATTACTATTTGACGCATAATTTAATGTTTAAATGTGAAATTTAGCATTTGAAAAAACAAGGAAGACGAAATTGAACTCTGTTGAAAAAGGATAAATATCGTCTGCATTTTTCATTCTTCCTGAGCTGTAGTTTGGATTAGTTTTTGGAACCATTTTATTAGAATTCAAAATTCACTGATAGTTTTGAAGCGGATTATTGTTTTCAAACCCAAGTAAGTAAATTTATATATCTCAAAAGTGTTCATATTTTGTTAAATATCAACTGTCTTTAATTCGAAATCTTTTTTAAAAGAGTTATCTATAATTTTAAAAAAGGTTTACTTTTTTCATTTTAAAACAGTTTACTTATCTAACAATTTTATGTAAAAGATATTCGGAGATAAAATAATAAAACAAATTTGAAACAAACGAATTTTTTCATCTCATACCGAAATTTTTTTAATCTCCGGTTTAAGTTTTGTCCCAAAACACTCAAATGGCGTTTTTCCAGTGGATTTCTTCAGGCATGAAAATATTAGTTATTTATTTACGTACAAAAATTTTTATTTATTTGAAATTTACTCAAATCATTATTTAATTACTATCTATTTATCTAACAATTTTATGTAGAAGATATTCAGAGATAAAATAAGACAAGTGAAATTTTTATCATATGCTATTTTTTTTAACCTACCGTAATTTTTGCTTCAAAATACTCAGTATAGAATCTTACCTGTGGATTTCTGTATTTTTTTGTTCAGGCTTGAAAATCTTAATTGTTTATTCTCATTCAAAAATTCTTCCTCAAACCAGTCCTCAAAAAGCGTCTTCTTGCAAATTTACAAATACTTCATTATATTTTGTATCGTTCATTTTAAGAATTGATGTCAATGATGTTCCTTCTTTACTGTACGAGAGAAAATGGTCATTTAACAAGCGACACCACCTATATAGTTTTTTTTTTTTATAATTTCAAAGAAGAAGATTTAAATGAATTTTTCGCAACCAATAACGAATATTTCTGAATTTTTTAAAAGATCTACTATGAACATGAGACCACATGTTCCAACCAGAAGTGAAAAAAAACTTAGAAATATTCGTTATCGGTTACAAAAAATTCATTTGAATCTTCTTCTTTGAAATTACAAAAAAAAAACGATATAGGTGGTGTCGCTTGTTAAGCGACCATTTTCTCTCGTACAGTAAAGAAGGAACATCATTGACATAAATTCTTAAAATGAACGATACAAAATATAATGAAGTATTTGTAAATTAGACGAAATCTGACATGTGGTCCTTAAATCTGCATAACATTTTAATCAAATCCGTTCATGATGGGATATATTTGTCCTAAACACATATTCGGTTTTCTTCATTGAGTTATGAAACGACAAGAAATGAGGATATTTAAGAAGTTCTTTGACGTCTGCGTTGCTATTCACAATGAATACAGGAATCGCATAAATTGTTATTTATCACTTTTTCTTTTACCTATATGTATTGCCGTGGTCTATGAGGGTAATAAAATAATCTGAGTTCTTGCGGCATTCCGAACCTTATAGAAGGTCCGCAATTTTTATGTGGGTGTGTGGTCGGGAATGATACTTTTGTTAGAGAGTATACAAAAAAGTCTAGGGTAGACCATTAGTCTGGGTAGTAACCATTTCAGCATCAACAAGCTACTTCATTCCACCTATGTAATGCTTTTGCAGAATATTAACTCTGTTTCAACTTTTAGAAACCGTCCTGTTTGACCAAATGGAGAAATTGGATATGGAAAAAATAGAGGTTTCGCAGGAATCAACTTTTAAAAAGTTGCTTCCATTCAAAGCACACTATTTTGTGCTAATGAGCGGTAAGTAATATCTACTATTCAATCCATTTGAATCTTTTTCTTTATCTATACCTTACTAATGGGGAAGCAAAATTTGTGCCTTCTCCTTCACCACAGGAACGATTGGAGGGGGAGGGGAATTGCCAACGAGGGCCGTCGTAACAAGTTTGAGCGCCCCTGGCAAGAGTAATTTGGCGCCCCATTAGAACCTTAACTAAGAATTTGAGAGCCTGTAGTCCAACGAAAATACCTACCTAATACAATGAGCAAAGAAATAAATAAATAAAATAGAATAAAATCAATAAAAAGATAACCTGTTCTCTGATTAACACTTTACAATTTTGTAAATCAGCGTCTGTTCAAAACAGGATTTTACAAGTAAGCTTTCGTAATGTAAGTAACTTCAATTATACGCGTAATTTAGTATTTTTCTCACTGATTGCCTCTGTATGAATATTTTTTTAAATGTTATGCACGTGTTTATGTAACATTACAAAATCGACGACTATCTAGTTACAACCCCTAATCATATCCTGAATTTTAATATATTAAAAATTTTTAAATATATATTTTGGTTCAAAATTAAAATAAAATTAGTATTGTAAATTTTTCGACGCCTTTGGATCAATGGCGCCCCTGGGCCCAATTAGCCCATCGGATAAGATGGACCTGTTGTCAACGGCATTTCATTGAATGTCAGAATTTGTAAAATGTGTAAAACAATACAGCTATTAGAAAGATATGCTCTACAATATTGCAATGTTCAGAATATCGAACAACATCGCGGAAATCTTGTACACAATCGCAATATCTTTTGTTAATAGGGACAAAACATACATTCTGGTATTATTCAGTTTTCTAAAACAAACAAAACTCAGCTCTCAAAGTCAGAAATGGCTGGGGGAAAAAATGTTTTTTTCAACTGCAAAGGAAATTCTTTTTGAAGTGAATTTTTTATACCCAAAATCATGACTTAAGTAAAAATATAACCGAAGTCAAATTGACACAATAAGAAAGGACGGAAAAAATAGCGCATGACAGAGAAGTATGAATGAAACATTTGTGGCTTTTGACATAAGTGCGTTGTCTAGCAAACAGACAGAGAAGAAACATACATGGTGCGGGTGAAATGGCGAATCCAGGATTCGGGTCGGGGGGGGGGGAGGCTGAGGTCATAAAAATTTTGTATCGTAGTGACGAATGTCAAACCTCATGACTTATGTAAACAAAAACACTTGAACTTCACAGTCTTTCCTCATCTGAGAATAAGAATCATAAAGAACACTACAATATTTTCGATAATTTAATAAAAATCACAAATGAAATAACTAGCCAAAAAATGTTTTCGACCGCGTCAGCGCTACAAGTACGAGTGTAATGACTAGAAAAGTTGGAAAAGTTTCGAGCCTGTCAAACCAGAAAGCAATGTTGTCACGATTTTATTATTTTTTAATGAAAATTAAGATCAAACAGTTCTAGTGATTTTAAATAAAATCAAGAATTTTAGTTTAGCTCTGGGGGGGGGGCTGCAGCCAGATTCCCCCTGGATTTGCAACTGTGCGGGTGTCCAAGATTATGATAACAGCTACGTATAAAGTGATATTAAAATAATTATGTGAGTCATACGTTAACATAATAATTGAGGGGGAGATGCTGCAACTTTAAAAATAAATATTCACAAAGAGAAATATATTATTTTCATATTTATTGCCTTTAGAAACTATTTGAGCAAGAGTTAATTGTAAAAAGTTTAGCTTTTCATATTCATTTATATTCACGCGCATACATTAGTTTTCTTAGATAGAAGTAGCAAGTCGGGGGAGGTGTCATTCCCCACTTTTTACGACAAAATTAAATTTTTGTTACATTTTAACAGCTTAAAAATAGGAATTACAAAAATCAATGCTGTCCAAGAAAGCTAGTTAATTCTGCAACTAAATTTTTAAACTTTGTTGCCTATCCCCTTATACTGCAGAGTACTTTTAGATGTCTCTAAAATTTGCCCCTCCCCCCACACATTTGTTGCATCCCATCACCGCCCCTGGTCTTAGAGTTCATAGGGCTTATTTCTCATATTTGCAATTCTAATATCACAGTTATCAATAATTCAGAAAATATATTTTTTTTAAAATCCGTAGAAAATACTGTGTAACACTATTATCTCTATGTATAAAACGCTATACTATGTGGCGCAAAAAAGACGTTAATTTCTCTTTTACCTATGGCAATGATTGGTTTGTTTATGAAACAAAACCGATAGCCTCCTCCATGTTAGGCATAACTAATAAAACTGTAGTTTATGGTGCCTAGAAATGTAGTTTATGTGTCTACCCCACAGAGTTTAAGCCCTACAATAGGACGGAGGAATAGTAGTTTATGGTGCGCAAAGAGGATGGGTGGATCGCAAAGGGATGGAAAGCACTCAGAGTTGCATCAAGAAAAAATGGCGCCAATCAAGATCGTAACATAAACTACAGTTTTACTGCATAACTTCATAAGCATGTTCGTTCTGGAATAAAACAACTTTTTCTCGAAAAAAATGAGTTTAAGACGTACAGTTCCCAACATTTCTTACAATATGAAGAAATTTTTGGTGAAATTTCTCAAAAGAGATAGAGATGAAGCAGACCCAGATAGCAATTTTAGTTTGCAGCAAAGTTGCAGTAATCTTGCTCTGCAATCTGCAAGCTTGCAACAAGTTTGACACGGCAAGAGTGCAAGCTTGAAGGAAGTTAAAGCAAACGAGTTAATCACCACGCGTCAAACTTGTCACAAGCTTGCCGCGTCAAACTCATTGCAAACTACAGCAAAAACAGAGTACGAAGACAGCCTCGGATTCGAAACCCTGACATCCCGCTTCTTAAACCTGTCGTCTTGCCCACGCAGCCAGCTAGACTCCGTGAGGGGAAGATAGATTGCGCTAATAGATCGCGCATCTACGATTTATATTTTAAAATTTTTTCTTGATTTCATTAATTTTTTAAATTTTGAATTGAGAATATAATTTCAAGTCAAAGAGAGAGCGATTTTGGCTAATAAATACGTTTTGCTAGTAGAATAAATTATGAAATTAGGGTTCACAAATATTACTTTTAAAATGGGACAAAATGTAAGTTATTATTTTTCAGCAAACATTGACTGTTTTTTAGGTTTAATTTTGTTTATAAACGTTAAAATTTCAACATTAAGAAAAAGGCGATATAGTTTTCTTTAAAGTACGAGTTCTATATTTAGTAAAAAGATGAAGAATTTTTCAAAAAAAATTTTTATAAAAAAAGTTATTTTTTTTTTTTACAAATTTTCATTGATTCAGTGAATTTATAAAAAGAAGGACGGTCTAGAAGATGCTATTAAAAATCGGGTGTTTTTTAAAACTGAGACAACGATTATCTGTTAAGTGTGCTATCATCTTTGCAGCAAACTTGTTTTACAATCGTTGTGTGAAGTTCGTCTTGACATCTTCACAGCAAACTTGTTTTGCAAGTGGGTTGGTCGATTATGCTTTGTTACTTTGCAGGAAGTTTGCTGCAAATATGCCACATCAAGTTTGTCAAGACAAGCTACAACGGGCGTTCAAAGAGTAAGTTACACTTGTTCCCCCACGGATGGCAGCATGACGAAACAAGAGCGAAGCTTGTGCTGACGATAATTGAGTCCCACGGCTTCCAACGGTAACAATTTAATTCGGATAGTGGCAATCGCTGATGCGTAGTACGAGAAAAAAATGGTGCTCCAGCTGGAAACTCACTCCAACGTTGAAGTACGCGGAACAGTAGGTGTTTTGTGGGCAAAACGTTTCACGAGTACGGAGATTGATAGTGGGATATCGGCAGTGTATGGGCCACATGCAATGTCACATCCAGCCATTGTGAAATGGTGCCAGCAATTCGAAGACGGTCGTACAGACTTAAACGATGCGGAAAGGCAAGGAAGGCCAACAACGGTGAGCACATCAGACATGGTGCAGCGGGTGGGAGACATTATTCTCAGCAATGGCAGAGTGAGCGTCGCACACATTGCACAGGATTCGGAAATATCCGCTGGCAGTCCGCCCTGAGATTTTCAAGTATTCTGCAAGCTCAAAGAACATTTAGGTGGAAGACAATTTTCCAGCGATGAACAGGTTCAGACAGCTGTTCTAAGCTGGCTACAGGAGCAAGGAGCGATTTTCTATCGTCAGAGCATCGAATGATTAGCGCAACGTTCCGAAAATGTCTACAGAGACTGGGAGATTAAGTAGAGAAATAGTGTGGTGTATGTGTGCCATATTGTATTGCAGCGCACTTCTCAAGTGTTCAAGTGTTTTTTGATCTACATCGTTCAAGTGTAACTTACTTTCTGAACGCCCCTAGTAATATCAAGAAAAATCAAACTTGCTGCAAGTGTACATGCTATTTAGGGATGGGCCTAGACGAGCTAGACAATGTTCAGATCAACGTCGAAATAGTTTAAGTCAGCGAAGGCAAAATCGTGTCATTTCACAAATTGAGGTGAGCATTCTGGAACTTACTATTGCGAACATTATACATTGGCTCATTTTCTGTTACACGCACACCCCTTGGCTCCTTTTTTTCCCCATGGATGAATTTTCTTGGAGGGGTGAATCGCCAGTTTCGCTTAATCCCTATCTTGACGATAGTTGAAGAGCAATCTATTTTTGGAGAGCTTGAAGCATCAGGAGCCAAAATGCGCCATTTTGGCCGAAATGCATGGGTGCGTATAACGGAGCGCAGATGCTCTGCGCAGGATCAGCTAGCATTAAGAAAATTTTCAGTTATAGAATACTCGATAGTTAGCAATAACACGTATTATGCGGTAAAATAAATATATGAACACAGCAATAATAAAGAGAAGTGTAACTGCTCGGTGAACAACTACACAATACTGTATTTTATTAGCATCTAGCGGAGGTGAGCATACGTTAGTGTGTGGTTAAACATCAGTGGCGGCGACTCGGGGGAGGGCAAAGCTCCCCACTTTTTTTGGGAAAAATTAAATTTTTATTTTATTTTAACGGCCCAAAACTAGGAATTACAAAAAAGCAACAGTGGAAAGTTAAACCGGTAAAACACACCGGGAAAGTTAAATAAGTTATCATTGATGCTTGATTTCCAATTAACCCTCTGACATTCACGAAAATTTGAAGCCGGATGTCTTGAAATGCCTAAAAATGAAGAAAACCATCGAAACTGTTATCAGAGTTACCTGTCTACCCCCCCCCCCCGCGTTAAGACGACTCCGTCCCTCTTAATGGACCACTGGTGAAATAGGTGAAAAGAACGTCTTTGTTCAATCAGTATGATTGATCACCGCGACATGTGTTAAAGAGAAAATAGCGCTTTTGAAATTATCTAGGCATTTTCTAGGTGCCTAAGTAGTCATCAATGGAATTGTGTACATTTACACTTGTTTTGAACGCGTTGTCTTCAAAATAAGCTCCATAGTGAGCGTCTTCTTTCATTCTGTAATCTTATTGAAGGTTCCAGAGGAGCTATAATTTACAAGATAGATGATACTGTACTCCGTTGACTAATGACCTGAGAGGGGACCCTCGTGGTGAAACCACACATGGTAGCTGGTCACCTACTCTGATACTAATGTGTTTTTCATGGGAACAAGAATTATTCATAGTACACCGGGTAGTTCTTTACTAGGCTCTGGTCAGTTCAATTGTATAATTCTTAGCGTGGAGAGTTTGCATCTCTCTGGTTCATGATTTCGAAGACTAAACTTATGACTTTGAGTAGCTTATTTTCGACTGTAACTTACGTTATGTAACGTAATTAATTACATTGCTTTGGATATCTGTTTAAAATAATATTATTTAGTGCAAGCAATTTAACTCAATATCTTTTTTTTTATTTTCCCTTATATTTCATTCGATCGTTGGATTTAAGTAAATTATCACGTTCTTGCTTTAATTTAAACAAGGCATACTTTTTACGACCTTTTGTGAATTCTCAAAGCATTTCGGTTTAATTGTAGAATAATGCAATGTAGCAAATAATGACTTTATGGATACTTTTAGTGATTGGCGGCGACTTGGAGTGGGGGGGGGGGGCCAGTCGCACCACCCTTTTTTTTGCGGAAAAAATTAAATTTCTATTTCGTTTTACTGCCTGAAACTAGAAATTATAAACCCTATATAGAATTATATCCCTGACAGGGGCCCCTGGTCCTATATTAAATTATATCCCTGATGCTGCTCCCCCCGTCAGTAAACATTTTTGTACCCTGTCGGGGAAAATTTTTGTAAGGGATATTCAACTAGTTGATAAATAAAGATTTGGCGAAAATTTGATACCAATTTCATTACACTCGTGGCCCCGTTTAGGAGGTCATGCCCCCCTGTCGGGCAGACTCTGCCCCCGTCGGGAAACTCTAACGCCACTCCTGAACTTAATTTTAAAATTTTGTTGTCTACGGGTACTTTTAAATGTCCATAAAAACTTTTGCCCCCCCCACCTTTGTCACACAATCGCCACTGTTAAACTCGATGGTTCTAGAGGTCTTCCCTCTTCTAAGATAATCTCGACATGGACCAGTAATACTTCTTCTACAAGTAAGAATATTGCGATTTATTAGTAACGATAAATTGAATTTATTCAAAGTTAAATAAATTCATGCACTGAAGAAAGTCGTGGGGACTGCGCTCCTGTACCTAAACAAGACCAAAAGCCGCTCCTGTGATTTAGCATACATCTTCTACAAAATATCGTTAAAAAACTTTTTGTGCCATATTTATTTTAATCTTCTGTATTATCTCTTCTGAACCTAATAAGTAGCTATGAACAGTACTTAAAAATATAGAAAAATTATTGATACAAATTAAATAAAAGGTTTGATGCTTCATAGATGAAAGCGTCTGTTACAGAAGCCTGTCTTCAGCCGTGAACTAATATAGAAAATAAAGACACAATTTTCAACATAGGGAAGAGTGGGGTAAAACCGGGTACCCTTGATTCTGACTCTTTTATTTTCCCTATCTAGCAGACAAATACTGAATACACTCTACTTGTTAAGAAAAAGGAACAGTCATAGTGGCGTGTTGCAGCTGTTGAACTCACTGCATCAATGAAGATTTATTTGTTTTAAGACGTCAACTCTCTAATTGTTCGATTTTAAACTATCTTTACTTAAAAATCATTACAGTTTTAAAAACTATATTCAGTACAACTTATTATACGTTTCCTAAGGGTTTATTCCCTATCAAACAATA
>BGPR01000094.1:0-21429 GCA_013235015.1 Araneus ventricosus | reverse complement strand
GACCAAAAGCCGCTCCTGTGATTTAGCATACATCTTCTACAAAATATCGTTAAAAAACTTTTTGTGCCATATTTATTTTAATCTTCTGTATTATCTCTTCTGAACCTAATAAGTAGCTATGAACAGTACTTAAAAATATAGAAAAATTATTGATACAAATTAAATAAAAGGTTTGATGCTTCATAGATGAAAGCGTCTGTTACAGAAGCCTGTCTTCAGCCGTGAACTAATATAGAAAATAAAGACACAATTTTCAACATAGGGAAGAGTGGGGTAAAACCGGGTACCCTTGATTCTGACTCTTTTATTTTCCCTATCTAGCAGACAAATACTGAATACACTCTACTTGTTAAGAAAAAGGAACAGTCATAGTGGCGTGTTGCAGCTGTTGAACTCACTGCATCAATGAAGATTTATTTGTTTTAAGACGTCAACTCTCTAATTGTTCGATTTTAAACTATCTTTACTTAAAAATCATTACAGTTTTAAAAACTATATTCAGTACAACTTATTATACGTTTCCTAAGGGTTTATTCCCTATCAAACAATAAGGATTTACTCCAATAATTGCGGGGTTCAATTTACTTTTTTATAATCTCTGCACTCGGGGTAAAACCGGGAACTCCAAGTGGCGTAAGACCGTGACAGTCAGTATTGATGATTCCTCCTATTAAGACGATAAAAACACATCAAAAGTTGATTGCTTATATTTTAATGATGTATTTTCTAATTTAAGCAAATAAGAAGGGTTAATCCAATGTAAAAACTGTCTTAGTAGTGCCCATATAAAGCAATGGCGCGGAGGAAGAAGACAACTTTACCCGTGAATTTTGTAACTAAAGTTCTTAAATTGTTATATAAAATAAAAATGATTGTAATTTTTCCACCGAAAACCGAGTTTTCCTAATTTCCCATAACGTTAACATGTGTACCCGGTTTTACCCCACTAGCGGGGTATAATCGGGTAGTTTGACTTTTTTTTATAAAATAAATCGTCGATAAAAAGTAGTGAAACTGTGACTTTTATGGAAAGTTATATTGTATTCCGGTAAACAATGAATAATTTAATAAAATGTGAGAGCTTTATGTTGAATATTTTAGCTCCAACAGGCCATCGAACCTTAGCTACCCGGTTTTATTCCACTTTCCCCTACATTATAATAAAGCGATTAAGCCAAATGCAGTACGCAAGTTTAACCTTCAGTGCTTGTCGAAACTACTACACAAACTGCGAGATACAATCTTTAATTAGCAACACTTAAGTAAGCAAACCGCACTTAATGCTCTACCTATAGTAATGCATGTTGAAATGTCAGAAATTTAAAAGCAGAATTAACTATAGTAATTAAAGTGACGTAGCGCAAGGGGGAGGGAGATGCTCCAGGTGCCAATCTTATGGAACGCTATGATCACACAAGCAGAAAAAAGGCGAGGGGCCGGAAAGATAATGCCATGCTTCGAATGTCATTTACTCTTGCTAAGGCATTGATGCTGATTGGAGGGGGCGAAAAAACATAATATGCTCTTGTGCTCCTAATTCCACTTATCATTGCTAAGTCACTGAGTATTTAATGACAAAATAACACCTTTGAAAGGCAGAAACATTTACTGAGAGTCATTAAACCTATTCTTCAAAGCAATAGTTAAACTAGGCTCTTCAAAGAGACAGACGATGTACTCCAAGCGTCCTTCATCGAGTGGAATATTTAGTCTATTCCGACAAAAAACTACAGTTGTCTTTTAGGAATTTGAGGTTGAAACTTTACGATCGGGAAATTGTAAATCCATCTTTAAAAGCACTTCCTTTCATTTTTCCAGCAACTTCATTTCAGAATTTTTTTTTCAGGAAGTTCTGCAATATTTCCTTACATCTACATTTATGCTAAACAGCTGGGAATCACTGCTGACATTGTTGGGTACATTACAGCCGGCATTTGGTGCATTACAGTCCTATCCAGGCCTGGAATTGGGGGTCTAGCAGACAACTTCCACAAAAAGTTCAAGTTGGTTCTCATTTCCTTGACCGTCATGAGCATCATCACAGACTTGGGTCTAAGCTTCATACCACAGGCTCCGCAAGAAAGCCCTTCAAATCCCACAATCAACTCTTCACTGATCTGCCATCATAACAATTCTTACCTCGTAGAATTAGAAACGAAGACTTGTGTAAAGTGCTGTCTCCATTCTTGCTCTTTGTGTGAAGTAGACAGTTCTGACTGCGGAAATGCGAGTTTCCCACTATTAGAGCACTTCGAAAGAATGCCTTCGGAATGCAGCAAGGATCTTGTCATCAAATGTCTCGATGGTGCTTTTAAAAAGAACTGCAGCGCTTTTAATGGTAGCAATGCCACTGACAGCGGTAACTCTGTTTCTCAAAATGGAGTCCTACAAGTAAGTTTGTTTGGAATTTTCGTCACCTTGTTCCTGGTGTCACAAACATCACTTGAATCCTTGACTGATGCTGCTTGCTCTAAAAATCTTGGCGACCAAATGGAAGACTTTGGAAAGCAAAGAATGTGGGGAACAATCGGCTGGGCAATTTTTGCATTAGCAGCAGGCGCCTTGAATCATGCGTTCTCAGTATCAAACAATGAGACAAATTATATTCCTGGATTCTACTTGTCGATTGCATTTTACGTCTTAGACATTTTTTTGATATGGAAACTGCAACTGAAAACTCCAAAATCATCTAAAAGCATCTTCAAAAACGTTGCCTGGTTGCTATTAAAACCCAGAATCATTATTTTTATACTGGAAGTGATAGCTGTAGGTTTGGTGAGAGGTGTGTACATGACGTACTCACTTTGGTACTTGGAAACTATAGGTGCAAGTCCATTACTGTTGGGATCCATCACTTCAGTTCAGTGCTTCCTGGGAGAGATTCCATTCCTTTTCATTTCGGGATGGATCATCCAAAAAATAGGGCATCTAAATGTGTTCACGATGTCCTTCATAGCTCACGGTTTGAGGTTTTTGGCGTATGCCTTTCTAGTAAATCCTTGGTGGGGATTGCTTATAGAGGTTCTACAGGGACCATCTTTTGGAAGCTTCTACGCAGGCATTACGTCTTATGGGAAACTTGTGGCTCCACCTGGTGCTGAGGCTACCGTGCAAGGGATATCACTGGCAGCTCTGGATGGAGTTGGTGAGTATTTCTTCGTGTTATTTTGCTATACCTTTGTACAATATTGCTATGAACGTAACTTATATCTGCTCGAATTTAAATGAGAAATAATATTTTTGTCGGAAATTATTCCTTTACCTTTCAATTAATTTCAGATTATTTTGTTATAATGTTAAATGTTTAATGAAGCGCTTTAATTCATTCAGTTTTATGAGGAAGGATTTAAGATTTAAAGAAAATGATATGCTGTCCATTATTTTTAGTAGTTTGAAAAATTGGTGTTGTTTTGGCAGCCGGTTTTCAAATACTGAGCAATTTTCGTCAAGTTTCAGGGAATATTATGTTCAAGAAATTTCAAGTGGCGTCAGAGGCAAGGGGATTATAGATGACCCGAGAGCCATAGGGATAAAAAATACCATGTCCCGGGCTCAATTTACCTTTACAAAGCCACCACCCTGTTGGCAGAAGATATTATACGATATCTCTATGACGTTGTTACGATATTTTGAATGCTGTACAATGTCGGGAAATTATCGCAGGGATATTTTAGAGCAACTTGTACTAACAGGGTAATGACGATTGCAAAAAAGATATGAACCGGACGCCATTTACCTTTGCTACTCCTCTGAGCTGCGCGCCTCAATAACACAACCCAGATAGCAATTTTAGTTTGCAGCAATCTTGCTCTGCAAATCTGCAGCAAGTTTGACACGGCAATAGTGAATGCTTGAAACAAGTTATTTCAAACGAATTAGTCATCACACGTCGAACTTGCCGCAAGATTGTTGCGTCAAACTCATTGCAAACTATAGCAAAAAACAGAGTACGCAGTCAAACATCGGATTCGAACCCTCGACAACCCACTTCATAGCCAGTCGCCTTAGCCATTTAGCCAGCGGAACTCTGTTAGGGGAAGATAGGTTGCGCTAATAGATCGTGCATCTACACGTTTTCTTTAAACTGTTTTCTTGATTTCATTAATTTTTAAAAATTTTGAATTGAGAATATAATTTCAAGTCAAAGAGAGAGAGCGATTTTCGCAAAGAACTACGGTTTGCTAGTAGAATAAATTATGAAATTAGGGTTCAAAGGTAATTACTTTTAAAAATATGGGACAAAATATAAGTTAATATTTTTCAACAAACATTGACTGTTTTTCAGGTTTAATTTTGTTTATAAACGTTAAAATTTCAACATTAAGAAAAAGGCGAAATATAGTTTTTTAAAGTGCCAGTTCTATATTTAGTAAAAAGATAGAGAATTTTTCAATTTTTTTAATAAAACGACCTAGTTCGTTTTTTACAAATTATTATTGATTTTTTGAATTAATAAAAAGAAGGACGGTCTAAGAGATGCTATTAAAAATCGGATGTTTTTAAAATAGAGACAAAGATCAAAACCAGATATATACAACTGTATCCAGGTTGTGGTGTGTGAATGTGCTGTATCAACTTTGCAGCAAACTTGTTTTGCAATTGTGGTGCGAAGTTTGTCATAACAACTTCACAGCAAACTTGTTTTGCAAGTGGGTTGGTCGATTATGCTTTGTTACTTTGCAGGAAGTTGGCTGCAAAGTTGCAGCATCAAGTTTATCATGACAAGTTAATATCAAGAAAAATAACACTTGCTGCAAGTGTGTGTGCTATCTGGGAAACCACTGAGGAGTTAGCAAGGAAAAGCTTAATAAATGATAGCATTGCTAATTTATTTATTAAGAGTGACTCTATTTTATTTATTAAGAATTCTATTATCAGAATAATGCACCTCATATGAACACGATAACTCAAAAACGCAATAAGCTAGAAAAATTGTTCCTGATATGTGATTGGGCGGATTCGGAGATCAGAAGCTAAATCGTTACGATTCGTGATCTGAAAATTCTTCTTAGTATTGTTTTGGGACTTTATACTTCTCCACATTAATCGTGTCTAGATGAAGATAAAAGTCGCACAATCTAGTAATTTCTACATGAACTTAACAGCAGAGAGAAGACGTCACAAAACAGTTGGCAAAATTTCTTTTGGTTCTTAATAACCAAGCAACTCTTTTAACCAAAAAGTAAAGATCTTGTCCAGTATTCATATAATGCTGTACAGCATATAAAAATACTGTGCGATATCAGAAAATATTGAACAACATCTTATTATGTTCAGGATTTATTGGCCAATTTAGACAGGGGTGCAAGGCTGGCCCGAGGGAGTTGGGAACAGTGCCAGCGAACAACGCATCCGCTTTTCTGAAGGTCCCACGCCGCTGACTGATTTTGCAAAAGGAGAAAAAAAGAAAAATCAAAATTTAATCATCGAGTTTTGCCTTACAGGGCACAATACAGGGTAGTCACAAAGTCTTTCCCTGATTGCAAAAAATATTGTAAAAAAATTATTATAATTTGGCATATGGTTGTTTAGATATGATTATGTAAAGTCGTTTAGAAAGTTTTTAATAAAACCACTTAAATCAGTACATTACAGTATAGTATTATTTTTCAGTATTAAATGAATACTGGACAAGATCTATACTTTTCGGTTAAAAGAGTCGCATGGTTATTAACTCCTTCTTGGTCGGCGTCGCACGTCATACGTTGGGCTTCTTTGTGCCCGTATGGTCGGAGCCACATGCCATGCGACGAAGAGAAAAATTGAGGCGTAAAGTATCGTCGAAAGTGAATTCGTCGCTACTTATTCGTGGCGTTATATTCCGCGATTTTGATAGTGTCGGCAATAAAATAGTTGACAATAAATGATTTCAGTGCGGTTTTTACGCTCTGATGATCAAGAAAGATTGCAAAATTTGGTTGTAAAACCATTTTTTACATGTCATTAATAATAGTTTTCGTGAAAATATTTATCTTAATTATCTCAAAGTATTAGATTTGAAAAAAATATATTGTCAGAGAGTATTTTGTTTTAATTTAAAACGTGGGTACATTGCAGGGAAAACTGACATCAGTGAACAGGATATCACATATTTGACCACCAGTAGGTAAAGTAGAAACTGCTTACTGACAAAAAATATTTTGAAGTTTCGAATTTAGGATAAAACATATATTAATTTTCAACAGTAAAAACGTGCTTTCTTTGGGTCTGAAATTAAAAAAAAAACATTCGACCACGAAGGGGCTAAGAGACCAAAAGAAATTTTGCTATGTTTTGTGACATCTTCTATCTGCTATTAAGTTCATGTAGCAATTACTAGGTGCGACTAAGATGTGGAGAAGTATAAAGTCCCAAAACAATACAAATAAGAATTTTCAGATCACGAATCGTGGCCGTTTAGCTTCTGATCTCCGAATCCATCCAATCACATATCGAGATTCATTTTTCTAGTTTATTGCGTTTTTGAGTTATCGCGTTTACATGAACACGAACATAACGACAGATGATAGATCCTTATTAGCACAAGATATTGTACGATATCTTTAAGATGTTGCTACGGTATTCTGAATGCTGTGCAATGTCATGAAAATATCGCAGGAATATTGTAAAGCAATTTGTGCTAATGGGGATTCTTTGGAATATCTGGTCCAAAATTTGGGAAAAGTCTACAATTTTAAAATTAAAATCATATGCCAAATTTAATCTATCTAATTTCCTGTGTTTGTTAGTTATCGTGTTGACCGACAGATAGACATAATTCCAAAAATGTGATTTTCGGACTCAGGGAGGTAGAAAACGTTAAAATTCATTCAAATCTCGCAGTCGAATTTTTTGACGATTAGAATACGTTCTCTTTATATACTTCGCAAAAGAGAAGTCAAAGTGAATCACTTTTAAAAATAGGAAAATAACACATAGGCGACACAAAAGGAAATTTGATTTTAAAAAAAACATTTAAAACTCCAAATTTAGTAAGAAAAGGTAGAATATCCCCCTCCGCCCTTAAGACACAAAAATTAATTGAATGGAGGATGACATGAAAAAGCTCCCAAACGCTAACTCGTCATATAAGAATATTTGTGTTTTTTCCTATTTCTAATTCATGTTTCTCATTTCTGCAGGTACTTCGGTGGGCAGCTTAATCGGAGGTTACTGGGTCCACCATGCCGGAGGACGCGAAACCTTCTTCCAAGCAGGCATTTGGTCCATCATCTTCGGAATGATCAGTTGCATCCTCAACGGTTTTATCATGTGCAAGTTCATCAAATGAGCTGAACAGTAGTTTAGTGGAGCTGTTATTCACCAGAACGCCGTTCCGAAACTGCATGTTTAAAAGAGAAATAAATAAGTTACAAAACCCTCCTTAAAACAGCGCAATTTTGTCAAACAGGTGAGAGCGTTCCGGATTTGCTTAATTTGCTACTGTACCACTGAAGCACGTTATCATCATGTGCAATCTCGACAAATGAGTTGAACAAGCAGTGTGAAAAGATGGATGAGCATTTTCTGCAAGAATCCACTGGTGTGCAGCGGCATTAATAATCCAATAAGCGAAGTTTTTGTGATTGTGTAGCATCTCCTTATTATAAGCAATATTTATATTATTATCTTTGTTTAATTAAATTTGATTTGGTACCAATTGCAAACGATTTTTAAAGTCATATCTATATTTAATTTTATCTTTGTTTTAGTTAAAATTTAATTAATTAAATAACAGACGAAATTGTTTTTATCAGATTGGCAACAAGAAATTGAGTTGTTATTAAAAAAGATTCTATAGAATGAAGTTGTTTTTGGAATAAACGTTTTAATTTTGAGAATGATTCTTTTTTTTCTCCTTTGTTTGGGTCAATAATCCCTACAATTGGATGTTACGATTAGGGTCCCATTTTTACCAGAAGCACAGAAAATGGTCATGATTACAAGGGAATGTTGCATGTGGGCATGCACACAACATTCGGCGCGAATTATAATGTGCTTGGCGAAGAACATGTATGAAAGGAAAAGGACAGAACGATTGCCGTAATAGTGAAGAATCTTGCATTAACAAACTTCTGAAAAAATAATGACACCAGATTTAAATTTTTCCTAATAATCTCCAAATATCTTATTTCAAACAACAAAAATACTTCCGAAGAACGAGTTAAATTATGTTTATATCAGTAAAATTGCAATTATAGCCTGTTTTCAAACGAAATCGCATTATCTGACAGATGAGTACCCAGGGAGTCCTGTCTACAGCATTCAGTTTAGTTTAGTTATATTAACGTCCCGTTTTGAAGCAACACGAGGGCTATTTTGGGACGGACCTCGTAATTTTGAACCGCAGTCAGATGACGACACCTGAGCTGGCACTCCCCTCTCCATACTTCCACACCGCGGCCTTCATCTACAGCATTCAGATATTCCTGGATGTACTGCGGGCGTTTGACAATATTTCTATGCTTATAGGATCGGCAACAAGAAATCTGTTTGGTAAACATAACTTGTAATTTTGAATCATGGGAAGATGAAGAGGACGATACACGAGCCGAAACACCCTCTTCAAAGCTCTGCACCACAGCAGTGGGAAGACAGATTTCATATACACCATCTCTGCTTACCTGACGAATCTTTTTGGTGGAATTGGTTAGAAAACCAGCGACTCTAGGTGCACGAAGCTGAAACTGACGACAGGCTACAGGGGCTCTAAAAAAGTAATAGAGCAAAAAATGGGTAAAAATCTATTTTAGTATGCACTCTCAAAACGCTCAGTTGCCACATCGCCAAAGCAAAATGGCTGCTAAGATAAACGATGAAATGAAGCGGTTATAGTTAAATATTAACTGCTTAAATTTTAAAGGATTTTTTAAAATTTTATAACGGAATTTATTATTAGAATATTTCTATCTACGAATCTGCTTTTAAACCTTTATGGGCCCGATTGGTCAGTCTCTGAAATAAAGAATTTCTGCGACCTGGCTGTGCCGGTCTGTGTAATGGCAGACATGTAACAGTCAAGGATGAGATTGGCAAAAAAAAGCAAAAAGTCTGAAATCATACGCGAGCAAAATATTTGTACCATAATTTATACGCGAAATAGGTTTTAAGAAGTAAAACATGCAACATGATGAAAATATTACACTATAATAATTAATAACTTCATTATTTATAATTCAGTACGTATAAATAAGAAAAAGAATATCAAATTATTAAATCATTCACATAAAAAGTTTAATGCATCAATAGGGGCATCTTCAAATACAAAATTAGGCATTAAAACATATTTACCACCGGTACATCACTGATATGCAACATTCACCCAACAGAAGTCTGAGAAGAATTAATATATTTAATAGCCTTTTGATAAAAGTTAGCTCAACAAAAAAATAAAATAAGGACAAATAATTTCTTTTGCTTCATGCAACTGTGTGAAGTGTATTAGCTCTTTATAAATTATAATGTATCATATACTGAATTTTGTTTTCTTTTATTTTTATACATTTTTGCAAAAATAACAGCACAATGATTTTGCACCTTATAAAGCGAGAGGGGTCGAGAAATTGTACAGTTACAATGACAGATTCATTTAGCATTCTTGTTATTTGAAACATCTCCTTAATTGTTAAAGAAGTGGTTTTCTTCCGTTTTTTTAATTGTGTGGCTTTTGTTGGTAACAGATCTCCATTAACACACTTCACCCCTTGTTTTGGAGGCCTCCTATCTTTGACAGATTTTTCTTCAATAAAGGATGTGCTTGCATCCTCTGCAAGTTTATTTTCAGTAAAGGCTAAAGTTTTTGAACAGTCTTCATTAGTATATCTGTTTAATTACTGGCATAGTTGTTGGGACTACATCATCTCTAGAATGCCTAGGTAAATCATGTTTTATTTTTTCATTTGAGAAGACTTTTTCTTTGTCTTGCTCTCTGCTTTTTTTACTGCATTTGCACACAGCTTTTTAACTGCCTCTTTTGACAGGAGTTTTTCTTTTTTCTGATGTAGTTTATTTATTTGTTTTTGTTCCATTTTTTTATTTCTTCATCTTGGTACGCCCTACAAGATGACCTTAAGTTTTCAACTAATTTTTTTTCAACATGCAAAAAAAAAAAATTCTTTTTGCAAAATATGCCACCAAAGTTTTGTTTTCTGCAAAAAGATGGTACTTAATACTTTGAATGGCACTGAATGTTGGAATGTTCATCCTTGTAGAGCTTGCTGATATAATGTTGATTCGTCAGTAGAAGATAATCAGCTAGTTTGCATTTTCTTTTGAAAACGGAAGACAGGAAGGTTTTTTTCTTTGTGTAAAAGTGTAATTTTCGGAAGAAAAAGCAAATTTTTGCGGGGGTAAAAAAAAACGGAAATAGAGAAAAGAAAAAATGAATTTTGAGAGAAAAAGAGACAAAAATGCAGAATTTTTCCAAAATAACAAAAAAGCGGAAGAATCGCATCCCTGAACAGTAAGTATAACCCGGTGCCCACTTCAGATGCCGCAAGAATCTCAAGTAAGCACCGGGCATATTTTTTAAACTTTAAAATATATATATACAGTCGGACCTCTATTTAACGAACCTATGTTTTGCGAATTTCTCTATTTTGCGAACTTTTTCGTAGAACCAAGAACATTTTGCGAATTTCTTCCTAAAATAACCTCCAAATAGCGAAGTGCATTCTCTATTTAACGAACTTTTTCTTGTGATCCAATATTTTTTTTTCTCCTTATTTCTCAAAATATTTCTAAACATTTCAAACTTATTCTTTCTTTTAACACATTTTATGGTGATCAATGACCTTGAAGCTGAAAAATGTCAAAGCGAAAGTACTTGAGCATTAAAGAAACCAGCGGGAGTGGTCTCCCCTAAACTTTCTCGTATACTCCTAACACATGTAGAGAAAACTAGAAAAATAAAAGACGTCAAATAAACTTCCGTCGCAAGTAAACCAAAGTTGGAACCACGCGTGGTTTGAAGGATCAAAACAAATTCAAATCCCCTGCGCATTCTTTTGCGCAACAGGACCTGGCGAGACTCCCTAAATGTTTTCTTCCTTACAAAATCGCGCCAGAATTGGTTTTTGGCAAACTGCCAAGTTTCGGAGTCCCTTCTTCTTTTCACATGTCACCAGTAGGCATGCGCAGGCTGTTAGTTTCAAAACTGAACAAGTATGCGATTATACAGACCGACAGACAGTCAACCCTTCGACGGATTTGGCCCAAAATTTTATACGGACCTACATTCATGACGATAAAACTGTGTACCAAATTTTATCCCTCTAGCTATTCAAGTTTTTGAGTTATAGCGTTCGCATGACCGCGGACGTACAGATTGACAGACTTCCCGTTGACAGATTTTGTCCAAAATTTGATAGAAACCTACAAATTATGTTTAAAGACCACATACAAAATTTCATCCCCGTAGCTCTAATAGTTTTCGAGTTATAGTGTTCACAGACAGACAGACAGACATAATTCCAAAATTGTGTTTTTCGGACTCAGGAAGGTCTAAAACGTGGAGATTCGTCAAAATCTCGAGTTCGAATTTTTTGACGATTACAATACTTTCTCTTTGTATACTTCGTATACGAGAAAGTAAAAAAATTAATTCATGAGGTGGATAAAGGCGTGAAAAAAAAAAGGATATTGCTTTAAAATTTGGTATTCCTCCAAACAGCTTATCAACCATAATAAAAAAATCGTGATAAGATACAAAATTATGATTCATCGAATTCTTGTTCAAAACGTTTAAAAGCGTGTGTCTATGAAGATGTGGATGAGACAGTTTTGAAGTGGACAGTGTGAAAAAATAAAAACAATACAACAATGAATTGCGATGAAGACGAAGATAAAACTGATCATGATGCAGAAATCAACAAACCTTCGCATGATGAAATACTAAAATTCATTAATTTTAATATAAAATTTTTTTAATTGAAAAAAAAGTGTATTCCCGGACAATGTTTTGTTTTATTCTTGTTTTCCTTGCAGATTTCTTTTTGATGGGTAAGATATTTAAAACAAATAGATATTAATTTACAAAATAAAGGTGTGATTAATTACTTTTTTTAATAATATTTAGTGTTTATGAATTTAAAATCTGCTTTGTGTAGTTTAAAGTATTTAACGAATTTTCCATATAACGAACTCTTTTTCGGGATTTAGCGACTTCGTTAAACAGAGGTCCGACTGTATATCCTACGGCTTCGCTAGCAGCGGGAGCTGGAACCTAGCAGCTTTGACAGCGCACTGAACTTGACGAATATCAGAAAATGAGCAGATAACAGAATCAATAAGAACTTTTAAAACAATAAATGAAAAGCATGCGTCCCTAGTATGCTTTTTAGAATATGGAATTGTAAGGAATTAATGCACATACTCATTCTTCAGGTTCCTAAGACTTTTCCCCATTCTATTCGCCTATCTTCTATTCCTGAACATTTGATCATAAGTAAATTTATCAAGGGAATCATAAACGCACGAAGAAAAAAACGATAAACGCAAAATAATCAGTTGAATCAACAAACTTATATTTAAATGAAAAATTGAGAAATAGGGCAAAACGATTTCAGAAAGCTAGAGCAGACGATTTGGATTAAAACAATAACTGAAATTCATCAACGAATGAAAAAGAACATTAATTCTTGAAGGTCACTTTAAAAATAACACCTTGATGTTTTTATTATATAAATAATTTTAATCATAGAAATAAAATCAACATTTCAAATAAATTATTCTGCAGTAATTATCTTAAAATTTTTTTTAATATTATATTTTTAATTTTCATATCATAAAACTCATGCAGCATAGTATACAATAAGAAAGATTTAGTAAACAATTTGCTTTGAGGCTGCTAGCAGGACTAGTTGCGCTGATTGTTTACAGGTTACCATATTGGCGACAAACTCTGAAGTGCACATTAGATTATTCAATTGTTTATAGAAAACGAAAGTTTTCTTCAAAAGAAGTCTGATTTAAAAAGAAAGCACAAGTCGACCATCTTAAATTTTTGTCAGAAAGTCAATTTCTTTTAAAGTATCATAACCTAATATGTATGATCAGCTACTAATACACATATTGGTGTGAAGATGCCTCATTATGAAAAATATATTTAATCATTGATGGAAAACTGAACTCACATTTAAACAATCTAATATGTTTTTATAAAAAATAATATGGCTATAAGCTGATCACACCTGGTGTGCCATTGTCATAGGATATATTTACAAACAAATTTATCAAATCTATAAATAAAACAAAATTAAAACTAAGACTAATGCCTACTTTTAATACAAAATATCAATAACCAAGTTTCTTTGAATTTTTTCTTAAAATTCTACTTAACTTCAAAAGTTATCAAGTAAAATTACTCTTTACAATTGGTAAAATAATAACAAAAATGCGAGCACCATCTCCTAATTACAGATAATAAATTTGTCAATAAGAAAACATTCATATTTAAGACACTGAAATAATTCGATCATGATAATACGTGCGAGAATTTAATCATAATGCTTGATTGCTACCGTTTCTACATTGTTGACTAGGTAAAATTACTCTTTACAACCGATAAAATAATTATATCAAAAATTTGACTCATCTCAATAATACATCATTCATATTTAATTATAAACAGTCAAGTTGTTTATAACTCTCGGATATAGCATTCAAGTATCCGGAAACTCAACTAACGGAAAATTAGAAGTAAGAGTTTTCTAAAGTTTTACATCTGCAGCTAAAATTTGGAATTGACGCGCTCCGTTCATTCCATTCGGACAATTTTGTTCTGCGAAAGAAACGATCCCCTCCACAGCGAGAGGGCGTAGAAAGGAAAAAAAAAGCAATATACAGTTTGACGTACACAGACTTTCTTTATCGAGGGTTCAAAATCAAGTGAGAACCAAAAAAAAAAAAAAATAAATAAATAATAATAATAAGCTAAAGATCACCCTCGCTTCTTGAAAAGAGCCTAAAATGAAATCGGCAAAAAAAAAAAAAAAAAGGTAATGAGGTTACAGAATCAGACATGACGAGCTTGGGCAACAAAAGCTAGACTTCATAAATACGGAATCGATTTAAAACTATTAACACCGAACTAAAATAAGTATAGATTAGATTAATAATAAATAACACATCTATACAAAAGTGCTTGAGATATAAAAAAAATATTGTAGAGGTATTATTTAAAAGAAATTAATGGATGAAAAATGAATGCTTATAAAGTTTTGATAAATAAAACTATGGTAAATTATCTCAATAGAAATATGCCATTTAAAACTTTTTTTTGGAACATGCATAATAACAAGACTTTTTTTCTCATTTTGATAACAGTTCAAGCCTTTCTTTTATGCTTCATTCTACTTTCTATTTTCTTCCATTTTCAATTCTCCTTTCTTTAGTTGGTTTATCTTTATTTTTCCTCTTTTTTTCTTACTATCAAGTTCCTCTAGTATTTCATTTGCCGGATGACCTAAATTTTTGCACATGTATTACTATCATATCATTGTCAACAAAAGAATATTTTTCTAAAATATTCACAGCAGACTGCCCTTCTACATTCATTTTGTATTTAACACTTCAATCTGCTATTTTTCTTCCATTTCTAAATTTTGCTCCCTTTCTATTAAGGGGTTTATCTTTATTTTCTCCCTCATTGCTATTTTCTTACTATCAAGTTCACTCTATGATACCGCAATTTGCCCGGATGACATTAAATTTTGCACATATATATCAATAGCATCAGCAAAAAAATATTTTTTTCTAAAATATTCAACAACGAACTGCTCTTTGTATCATTTGTTATATTAACACTTTCAATTGAAGAATATGTTTCAATATGCAATTCCCCTCCCATTACCAAAACAAATTTGCAGATTTATCGAGTCCCACAAGAACTGACAAATTCGTGCGAAAAGCATGCCAAATCGCTGTCACTGAAATAGGATCATGTCTATGTTGATAGACAAACGTTAGAACGAAAAACTAAAACAAAAATGAAATCGAAATAACTAAGCAAAACGAAGAAAGAACGTTAAAAGAACGGAATAAAATGAAGCGCTTCCTTCAAGGAGGCTAACAAACTTTTTCCTCACGAGATCGGATCGGAAGAATACAGTGGATGATTTTCTCTTCATCCCACTCAGAATTCGGAATGAATTCGATTCGATGTAGAATGAAAGACGTTGGTCAGAACGAGAAAAGAAAATAATGCCTTCGGCATTCCTCTCAGTGCTAACGTTTGACCAAAAAAAGCGAGGAAAACGCGACTGAGTATAACTCGGCGTCATTTCAACTTTCGCATGGGATTCATATTCTTATGAATTCGAAACTCTTTCGCCTTAGAACCATACGCGAATTTTCAATGCATTCATTTTATTTGCATGAGCACCCCCCTCCAGACAATAAAGAATTTTAGCAGATTTGCATCGATCCAAAGAATGATTAAATTCAGTCCGAAAAGCGAAATCCAGTTTCCGCGGAATAATCGTGTCTGGACGAATCGATAAAAAAAAAAAAATCTATGTGCGGGGGGGGGTTGCTCCATTAAGCAATCTCTTTCTTTTGCTTTTGTTATTTCCTCAAATACCTTGAATGTTGTCCGGGGCCTTATTGCCGAAGGGCTTGGAACGTAATATCGTGCGGGAGATGGAGCGCAGTAACAGCTGTGCGCGTTTTCTACAAAGATAATTGTTTTGATATTGTCAATCTTGTTTGATGATCCACTTAAGAGTTATTATGCTGTTTAGAGTGTATTTTTCAGTTTCGTCAGTTATTTTTATATGTTTATATATTTTACAATCTATATATTTACGGTAAGAATTCGTCGAACCGTCCCATATATTTTTAATCATCAATGTTAAATTAAAATCATTAAAGGATATATTATGTAAATACAATGTTAGCGAGAGATATCATGATGTTAAATTATATTTAATACACATTTCAGAGCCAACAAAGGCCGATTTTTGGGAAAAAATCTTGAAAAAAAAAAAAAGAAGTACAATCTACCCCTACACTCCATGTTTTCCATCCACTCAACTATTCGATTTTCAAATATCCAAATCAGAAGTTTCTTGAGACATGCCACGCAGTTAAGTTTAGCTTGTTATAAAACATAAAATTTATCATATCTTGATTTCAAATTTTTATACATTTTTGCATGATTTTAGTCTTTGCATTGATAAAATCACAAGGTGAAACGATTTAATGCATAGAATGATATATTACACAATGAAAAGTATTTCTAAATTTCATATTTAAGATATGAACAAGTCAGGATACATACTATATACCAATTTCAATAATATGTGTTACAATTCAAGTACATTTTTAACTGAATGAAGATTACTCTTTTCCATGATAAAATGATGAGAATACAAAAATTCTAACCACATTTCCTAATACGAGGTGATCCACAATAAAACATTTCATTCAAGATGATTTTCAAGTCAGATTGACATACGAGTATGAAACATGCCAAAATCTTAATTGTAATTTGAAAACATTTCTGAAATTCCAGAATGTAATAGCATATGCTACAAAATTTGAGCATGAAGCTGAGGACATTTAATGCGGCGTTTGAAAATGGAAAGTATCTGGAGATTATTTTCATCATTATCCTTAACCGAATTACACCAGAAAAAGATTTGCCATGTACATTATCATTGGTTTCTAATACCAGGGGACTGAGGATGAATTGGAAAATTTTGAATTGATTCCAGGATTCTTCTTGACGTTTAAAAAAAAATACTAGAAAAAACTTTTGTTTCTAGAATATTATAATATTCGCCCATTTGAGAAAAAACTAAATGTTTGGAAAGAACATTTGAAATAAACAATTAAACAACAAACATAATTAAAATTAATCAATAATTAAATGAGAATGTGTCTGTCTGTTTTGTTACTGCCTTACCGCATTGACACGATGATCTTATTTTGAATGTCAAACATCATGTGATCATAAACAAACCGCGATTATGCGATCTTTCTGAAAATAACAATTTATGAATAACTGAAATTACAGAACTGACGTTTGATTTTCATTTTCAAATTTGCAGTCTATTTAATTTTAGTGATTTATCGTTTCCAATCCAGATTTTTTCAAGAACTAGATAAATTGAGCGTCGAGGACACAATCATTTGATAGATATGATATAGCTGCAGTTTTTAAATTAAAAATTTAGAAACTAATGTTAATTATATCTAAAGGAAAATATGGGAAGATATAGTATTTTGTTTTATGTACTCTTATGAACTGTGAAGTGGATGACATATAGCATGATGAATGGTATATTCACAGATTATAAAGGGCCTGATGATACCATTGAGTACAATGATGTAATTGGTAACGGAGATACATGAGAACAGAGAATGGTTGTTGAATTGGTAATTTTGGCACTGATTAGATGAAAGTTTAGGTCAGATAAAAAAAGATATCACAAATGGAGAGTTATAGAACTACATATAGATATGCTAATGGGTCAATAATAATTAACATCAACTTCAATAACAGATAACAAGCTCTTCAAACTCCCTTTAAAGTCAAGAGGTAAAAGTGAGTGTGCCTACTATTGTTACTAATCTTCGATGTACGCCACTCTGCGATTTACAAATTGCACCTAGGTCCAAGGATACGAGGTTTAAAACGACAGAGTGTTTTAATTTCATGACATTCGATAATACCGAAGAATTTAGCATCAAGTTCAAAATGTAACAATTCCTTTAAAATTAGCATTTCCACGTTCAGGGTCAACCTCCAAAGGGGCAGGTACTTAAAACTATTTTCCCATGGACAACTATATGGCGTGTTCACGTGTGCAGACCACAAAACCTCTACATCGAATGCAAAAAACGTAAAAGAAAAAACGTAAAAGAGTGTAGCATAGATAAACAAATTACCTAACTATCTTCACCTCCTGTTAGTCGTCCAATTATGTATTGTCAAGCAGTCAAAACCTTTGTTCCAGTTTCAACATGTAACAGAAACATTCCATTCGTGAATTTAAAAAAAAAAAAAAAAAAAAATTCAAATTCTTCGCATTTCGCGGTTAATGTAGTTAATTAATAAATGTGGTAATCTATAATCTTGATTGCAATTTTCTATATTGTGACTAAGAGTAAAATTACTCTTGTACAACTCATAAAATAATGATATAGCGAAAATTTACATCTCGTAATACATCATTCATGTAAGATATGAACAAGTCAGCTTGTATTATATAAAACATAAAATTTCATCATATCGATTTCAATTTTTATACATTTTTGCATGATTTTATTCTTTTAATTGATAAAATCACAAAAGGTGAACACATTTCGATTCATAAGAATGATATATTACACAATAAAATTTTCATTCATATTTAAAGATAGACAAGTCAGGTCATACTATATAAAACGCGAATTTCAATAATAATCTTGATTACAATTTCAATACATTTTTAACTAGAGTAAGATTACTCTTTACAATTGATAAAATGATGAGAATACAAAAATTCAACCCCATTTCTAATACACGAGAATGATCCACAAAAACATTTCATTCAGGAATGTGTTCAATGAATTGTACAATATCACGTGAAAGCTTTATCTAATCTTAATTTTAGCTTAATTTCTGAAATTCAGAATGTAAATAGCATGCAAAAAAATTGGTGAAAACGAGGACATTTGAATGCTTTAAAATGGAAGATCTCGGAATTATTTTCATCAAGTATCTTAACACAAATTACACCAAGACAAAGAATTTGCCGTGTCATTATCTATGTAGTTTTAATACAGAGAACTTTCTAGGATGAGTGGAAAAAATTGATTCCAGGTTCTTTCTGCGTTAAAAAAAAAAAATACTAGAAAAACTTGCTTCAGAATATTTTATACAAGAAAAAACTAAATATTTAGTAACATTTAGGTAAAATGAAAACATGCACATTAATTAAAAGTTAATTATTTTTTTTCAATGCACATATTTAAGTACTCATTGCATTAAATATAATGATTTAATTAGTAAACTCAAGTATTTGATCATTCACGAACAATTATAGAATAAATTGAAAAAAATTTATAAATTTAACATTATTGCAATAAAATTATGCTTTTTAAAGGCCCAAGAACGGCCCTATGTACAAGTTTTCATCCAAATATTTACAATTTTTTGCAGCACCTATATTATTTGAAGTAATTGTTACATCAAATGAAAGCAAGAAAATTAAAGGTGTTGGGTCACACTGATAGAGAAAAATCTCTATGGCAATTGGTAAACAAGTTTTGTATTGGCTTGTGTACACTGTAGAATCTCACCCAACGGTATGTTTTTGAGTTCAGCAATCTTAGTAGCCACATGAATGGCCATGCCAGGATGCGAGCAACGGGGGGCTTCACCTTTCGGAAACTATAAGAGAAAAGTAAGTTTAAAGAATTGATCTATAGAAAAAAGAAAAGTAGTATTAAGTCTTAGCAATGGATCACATAACAGTCATGTTTCCTGTTTTATCTCTTACTAATTACATTCTCACTGAAGCTGGATACCCAGTGGCAGAATACTTTTCAACAGTCTGCAACGGAGGTTGGGTCTCTTAAAAATAAGGTGCAGAATAAATGTGCGACTATAAATATTTTGCTTTCTTTTTTTAAATACTTATATCAGCTTACAACTATTAAAATACGACAAATATAAATTAAAAACATTATAGCATCTTTATTATTTGTATAATATAATTGTATAAATTAATAAACAAAAGCATATGAAAATTAATCTTTTCTTTGGGAAGATAATTAACAATAATGAAGCATCAAGTTGTTTCAGAAGTAATGTTAAGCATACCACACAAATACCTATGCAGAAAATTATATTTGGGTACTTTTCCGTTTTAGACACAGCACTTGGTGTCTTTCTGTTTTGGTGATTTTTTCAAAACAATACATCACTAGCTCATGTAAATGAAATATTTTTCAATATGTTAGTTGTTATTTAAAAATTTATGCCCCTTGTTTATTGTAAAAAAAAAAAATTAAGTATGTCAAAAAATGCCTTTCTCGTATGTTTTTAATTTAAAATGCAATAAATAAATGCTTTTTTTTATGAAACAAAAACTTTGAAACTTATTAGCACATTTATCTGATTTATCATTAATTTCTGTAGCAATTCTGTGATACTGGGATTGGGCGACTCGCGGGAACCCGGAATTTCACTGGTAATTTTGGTAGTGTCCGTCTGTTCTGGAATAATTTCTTCTTCCTCATCTCCCAAAATAGCGGGCTTAGAACGTTTAAAATTGGGGCAATCTTGGTTTGAACTCTGTTCCTCGTCTTTATCAATTCCAGAATTTGTTCTTTTTTCGCTCCTGCTTTTAAAAAATCATTGAATTGCAGCCGTAGAGATCGATCGAAACTTCGTAGGTTTATTTTCATGTTGTTGTAAATAATGCTGCTTTAAGTTTTTTCGTAATAATGAAGCATCACAATCAAATCAACGAATTTTATCTATTTACACATCCATCTCAAAGTAAAAACCCCGAGTTATATCCAGAAGGCAAAAGCTCAGTGCCAGAAACATATCGGAATGAAACGCGTAGAAAACATTGGCCAAAACAAATACCGATATGAGAAACTTAGCGTACTTCAAGGTCAAACCACAGTCGAGGGGAGCTTATTCAGCATAGAGAAGAAAGAGCGAGGGCGAGAGGATTCAATGTGCGTTATGTAATAATCGTCAAGTTCTTTTGCAAGCGTGGTTAATAACTTTGATATTTTTAATGATTGGATTCATTTTACGAGCACATTATAAACTTTTTTACAAAATAGTCTGCAGACACTGTCTAAAATGTGATTCTGCCACTGGGGCTGGATAATTACATTATTAAAACATGATCATACCTCCAGCTGCATTTAAACAATATTATAACACACTTAAGGTAAAAATGAACATAAAAGTAAATAAAAAGAGAGGAACTATGAAAAAAATTAGAATCTTTCACCAATATTTAATGAGCACCAAATTTTATGAAATTCATAATAGTAATATTAATGCAGTAAATTCAAAACAGATTATAAGATTTATGACTTTTTCCGGGGGGGGGGGGGGGGAGACAAAGATGCTGTACACTTAAACGACAAATCTAACAAGAAAAAAAAATGTTTAACGGATATTGTTCATTTGGAAAAAAATTTCCTATAATAAGATTTATGCTTTTTCTTTTTTCAGGGACTACAAAATCAGGTGGTTTTTTTTTTTTTTTTTGCAATATAATGTCACAATATTTATGCCATGCAACCACTGAATTATTACCTTATGGGAAATAGGATTAAACAAGAAAACTTTAAATAGCCCCTTAACCTTTCGACAGCAGGAACTTTATTTTATATGTTGTTTATAAACAACACCCGCAGTGAAAGGGTTAACAAGCAATACCATCTATCTCAATTTTTTGATAAAACATAAAACCACATGTTCCTAACAGTTGT
>BGPR01000093.1:1610099-1636546 GCA_013235015.1 Araneus ventricosus | reverse complement strand
TAAGCTTGTGTACAAAAGTTTAGCACAAGTCTTAAGGTGCGCCAAATCTGGAGTTAATATGGATGAAATGGTTCGCAAGCATTTGAATTAACAAAAATTTCTACCTCTTTTACTTTGCTTCTCTTTAGTGGGCATATCGAAATATTTTTAAAAAGATGGCAACAAAAAATCACAGAGAAAAAATCAATCCTTAAATAATTGATTGTAAAAAAATCGCGAGAAAATTTCACTTTTATATAGGCATCAAATTAAAATATTTTTTCCAATTCACTTCGTTAGAACTGAGAAGATTCAACTGAAAATAACTTGGCGATGAATATTACAATTTGGCAAAATATATATATATAAGCGTAAAGCTATCTATGCTTTGGAGATCACACGATTTATAAGACAGGCGAAATTATTTTGGCGAGATCAGATTTCTTGGCGAAAAGCGTCTGATAATTCCATTTAGGCTCAACAATTACAAGCGAATTTTTAAAGTTCTTTAAATTGGCTACTGCGCTATATAAATTATAAAAGAAATGGTTTAGATGGTGAATGAGTTTAAATATAAATTTCGAACTAAAAAAATTCTTACTTACAAAACAAAAGCTTTATTAGCTAGAGATGTAACAAATTGTGATTTGGCCGAAAAAGCCGAATATCGAATATACGGCCAATTTCAGGCCGAATATCTAGCTTTGAAAACAATTTCCTTTTGATTTTAAATAAAAAATCCATTTACTTTTGTTTTTGAATGAAAATTTATATTTATTTATATGTTTCATATATAAATAAATATGATCAATAAACATTCAAAATTTATCATATTTGTTTTACACAACACACAGCAAAACATCGGCTACATGTCTTTCAAGATACTAAATCAAAACGAGGTATAGAAGAAAAGACGTATAGTTGAAATTTTAATAAACATCTTTGATTTATTTAATGCTTCTAATACAAAATCAATAAAAAATAATAATTGTAAATGTTTTTTTAAAGATAGTACTAGTATATTACTATATTGTAGGGAAACAATAATCAAGTCTTAAAATTAAACATTTAACATAAAAGTGAGAAAAATCCTACATTTAGTGCATATCATGAGTACTAATTATACATTTCTTATTTTATACTATTTCTGTGCATGTAGGCGGGCTTTTGTTAGGAAATGGCAGTGTGAAATGTATTTTATCCCCCTTGCTTTCTAACAAAAGACCCCCTCTCCCCTTATAGATACGGCGCAATTATGATTGAGGCAGAAAATTTACGAATTTTAGAAAGGGAGAAACCAAAGCTCTTCGTCGTTAATATTTTTCGTTAATGTGTCTTTCTTCAAATTGAAGAACTTATATAGAAAGAATTTTTTGAAAATGTTCATTTATATCTTAATCAAACAGTAAACAAAATCAGCATTATCACAAGTTCAACAAATTAATTTTCAATAACAAATGTTAATTAAAAAAAGTAACACTTTTGCTTTGAAAGTATGAAGATTTCCAAAATTTTAAAATTTAGATTCAAGAGAAAAAATTTAGGATTTATTAATACTTTTATTAAAGATATCCTTAACATCTATATTTGTTTCAGTATCGGTTTGGTAATTACAATGATTATCTTAATCTCTTTCTCTTTTTTCACAAAATCATTTTAATATACTCTTCCAAAAAGGATATAAAATGTTTGAACCTATAATTAAAGCGATTACAATGTCGTCTTTCGACAGAACGGTCGTGAAACAACACTAACGAACGATCTTTTTCATTTCAGTTTCAATATATAGAAACATAAAAGGCTTACTTTTACACATTTAAAGTTTACCTGCTAATAATCCATTGCTTACAGAAGTATACTTATTCGAATTAAATTCATAACCATGTAGATATTTCAAGGGTGGTCAGTTTTAGGTACTTTTGTTGTTATTTTCTTATTCCTTAGATCGATTTCGAAAAAATTTGAAGAAAAAAAAGACAGAAAATTTGGCTGAGTGAACACTTAAAGAGGTTCGTTCGTTTAGTCACATAGCACAGATTTATATTGTTCCTCGTCGAACCTTGTCGCTCGTCGCTTTCTTTGCGGCGAAAGCTTCAACAACAGTGTTAGCTAAATTTGGATCCTTCTTCAACAAGTCGTTCCATTCTTTCTGCTTCTGGATTTCCACAGCATTGCTTGTCATGTATCGAAGACACGAAGCCTTCAGTTTTCTTGAAATGTGTCGGTCTGCCAAGGACAGAACCCGAAGCACATTATCTTGATTCAAACTATTGGCCAATATCTTTGAACTTGCCTTTTTCAGAAGTTTCAGTTGGTACTTATCGGCAGCATAGAAGAGTTCGCAAGCTACCTCGAAGGAAACGTTGCCCATTTCACCAGCATAAATTATTAAAATGATTTCTCTCACGGCTTCCTTAGACAAATCATCGAATGTCAGTTTATATGAATTCTTCAATCTGGATCTTAATTCCAGCAACTGGTGGAAAACCTCGGGTCTGGCACTCAAGATGGCTTTATGTATCTTGAATTCTTCAGCACCTGCAACAATCGTTAAGTCAGAGAAAGCTTCAGCAACTAGAAGACTTTTCAATGACTTCCATACATCAGTTGATCTCTTTACTCTATCTGTATCATAATCTACAAGAGATTCGTGGGCGTTCTTCTTTGCATTGTAAAAGGCCACAGTAATGTCTATTCTGAAAATTCTGTCGCTCAAAATGGCTTCGTCTTCCTCAATTACACTGCGTTTGCGAAACGTTGTCCAGCCTAGAACAGTTTCCAAAGGGAGAGTGTCATAGGTCCATTTTTTAACGATTTTAATTGCAATTAATGGAAATTTAGAAAGAAAATATCTTTCAGCAGCTTCAAGCATTACATAGTGGCAGTTCATTTTCTGAAGTTGGTAATATATATGAAGCCATATGGAACAGACTTCTATAACTGATACGCAACATTATTAAATACACTTATGTACAATGGAACTAAAAATTCGATAAATGTTAGATTTTTTTTTTATAATAAATGTACTGGAATGTAATTCTGCAAGAATCTTATATATTTCAAACAACATTTTTCAAAACCATTTTATTTTGCATTTATTCTGCCAAATATCTGTTTAGAATTCAGCTCGACCGAATATTCGGGAAGGGCCCAGTAGGCCTAAAACTTAATATTCGCTACATCTTTAGTTGGCATTATTGTTTAGCAACAGATTCGGAAACCTTCGGCGCTTTTGCGCATGCGCCGGGCAGAGTCATTTTCATCAGAATAGGGGGAAAGTCAAAAATGAATGGGTGATGTTTACATTTTACTGAGCGTGATCTAACAAAGAACTCCGGAAATGCGCTCATATGACTCATTGCCTGACACCCCTTTCCGGTGTAAAATCGTCCAAAAGTGGTAGTCTCGGAATCCGTTGCTGAACGGTATATATGTATGAAACTAAACAAAACATACTTCCTCCAGAAAAATTATCGTTCTTGCATAATAATTTCAGGCTTTGCAATGCTAAATAACTTTATTAAATACACCTATGAACTTAAAGTTAATTAAAGCTAAATTTTAGGAGATTTTTTTTTTGATAATGAATATACTGAAATATAATTCTGCAATATTCTTTGTTAAATATGCATCTGGAAGTACATTAAAAAATTATTCTCCTGAATATATTCGGCTGAATATCTGTTTAGTATTCGGCAAAAAGTCCGAATAGGCCGAATAGTTGCGGAATATTCGTTACATCCCTAGTTGTAATCTTGAAAACAGGAATAAAAAATGATTTTCATTTAAAAATTTAATTTTGATCTTTGAAGCGGGATGAACATTTAAATGCCGTTTCAGAACAAAATTCTGGACTAAGTAAACTTTTGGTTTGTTTTTCTTTAAATGGAATCATGTGCTTCTACTTAATGGAAATAAAATTTTTAAGAAGTTATAGGAAATTAATTTTTTTTTAAAGTTTAAAAAGTTAGTTCTAAAAGCGTGAAGTACTGATATCAATACTCTTAGCAAATTGGAATTTTAACCTTTTTATCTAAAGATACTCTACCATATTGAAGCGTTATTTTCACGATACTGTACAGCATTCGAAATATCAGACAACATTATCGAGACATCGTACAATGCCTCCTACGTGCAAATAAGGAATTTTAGATGAATGTTAGGTCAATTTCTAATGAATAGTTAGGAATTTTGATATTAATCGTTGCTTAAGCTCTCTGAAACATTGTTTTCAACATCTCGCACTTTTACAACTTTGTTTTGATGGTCATATTTTTTAAAAAAAATTATTCTCTGCTTTTTATTACGAAAATAAAATGGTTTGTCAAAAACTTTTTTGTTTCTTTTCTACTTTTCAGTGTTATGAGTATTTCATACTCATACACGTAAATACTATGGAATCTTAAAATCATTTTTTGACGTTTATCATTTTAAGAAGATGGAAATTCATTAGTCTCTTTAAATTCGAAAAAAGACGTATTGTTGTGAAATTCTTGCTATTTTGAAATTCTTGTGTTTTTAGTTATTATTTTGACGTAGACTTACGTCTGTCCATAGTGGTCTAATGGTGTGTCTTGAAAGGAAGAAATTATGACGCTTTTCGCGTTAAAGTTAAACGCTTAGAGATCCGCAACCAAATAACATAGAGATTTGGTTTTAGTTTCATTTAAGAGAGAAAGGTGGACACTGAAGATTGCAGAAATAATTTTAAAATTTGTGATTACAGTTTAGTCACAGTCGAGTTGCAAAGTTGATGAAATTTAGTCAAATAGTCACACTAGACTAATAGTCACTATAGACTATGGAGTTAATAGTCACATATAGCTACTTTAGTAGCAGAAAGTCACATTTAACATTGCCTCCTGTCGATTTTTTTTCTAAAATTCACTACGAGATATGGATTTAAAATTTAATGAAAATCAATGAATCAACTGATAATTAGGTTCCAAAAATATTAAAAAACCGTATTGTTTTCTGAAAAACACAACTGAACTAAATTTTGGAGATACTGAGTGAACAATTGGTTACAAAATTCCATCTTTACAAACAAGTCAAGTCAACCCCTTCCATCCGAGTGATGCCATTTGGAATCATCATTTTCATTGTTTCTTAGTTCGGCATCCAAACTAGCCTTTGATACCAAATGGATATCATTAAATTCTTCGCATTTTCCTCTTTTCAAATATATTTTTTATTCTTATCAATAAATGGCTGCACTATCGATTTTACCTATTCAAATATAAGCCGTTTTGAACCTCACCTCATTCAGCAAAAAAAAGTAAAAAAAAATTAATTTTAACATAAATTAAATGAAATTACAGGTAAAATTTCATTCTTATTTTTAAATATGTTAAATATTTTATTTCAGCTGTTTGTTAAAAAAATTATTTAAAAAAAATTATGTTCCTTTTTTGGTTTCTTTTTTTCTTTTTAAACTGTTATCTTGGGCCCAAAATGAGTACATTTCCATAATTCCAAAATTTTAGAACGAATAATTCTATGACTGGGACTGAAAGAGTTAAATAAAAGCGTATAAAAACGAAGAAAATATTTGGATGAAGGTGTTAGTATAAGCTATTATTACTTATAATCACATTATTTTTATAATTATTTTGTATTATATTATTACATTATTTTATATTATTATTTGTAATCAAATTTTATATGCATTGCAGAATTTACTCTGGAATGGAAGAAAGGAATACAAGTTGAATTGCTAAGCGCAAGTTTTTATTCGTATTTCTTAGAATGTTATCAATGCATTCAATCAATTAATTAATACAAAGTTTATTTTAGCATTTTTTGTGAAAACTTAGCTCTAAACATTTCAAGTTTCACATAAAGAACTTTTCCAAAAAAATAATTTTGGTTTTCGAAAGTTTTGTTAAATTTAAATGTTAATTTTTAAGAACATTTAAATATTCATGAGAATTTCAGACAGTAATGATAGATTTATCAAACACTGCATGCAAATTAAAAAGTGGCTAAAATATTAGAATAGCAACTCTTAATATCTTTTAATATAATTTTAGCGATAAATATTTTATCTTGAACGTATTTTAATATTTCTGCTGGTAATGTCTATGAACTAATTTTTATTATATATTTCACTGTAAAATAGTAAATAAATTATTTTTTAAAAAACAAACTTTTATTAGTGTACTAAAAAGTATTTTTTATTTTAAATATTTTCTATATTTTAATCTTTAATATAATTAATTTTCTTAAATATTATAAAATCTTCTAATTAATTTTTTCTCAAATTCAACATCAGATGGCGTCATTCGTAAAAAATTAATTAAATTTATCGATTAACAGATAGTTAAGACATGAAAATATTAAAATAGAGTATTGTCATCAAGAACACACAGGTTATCATCAAGAACACATTCTAAAATGCTGGCACGTCGAGAAGAGAGAGAAAAATCGATCGCAGAATTCTTTACAAACCTAAAACAAATCAATTTAAATAAGAGTGGGCAAAAAAGTACCGGAAACAACGTCAAAAAATCTAAATTATATCACAGACACACAATCAACACTTAACTAAATATTAAATTTGAGAAATTTTATCGTAAATTTTAAACTTTTAAAATAAAAACAAAAAAGAGATTCACAAAATTTTTCAGTTTAACCCATTCATCACTTAATTTTTAAAAAAATGTTCAGTAGAATTTTTTGTTACAGTTTTTGATTTAACAATTCTCTCCATTTTTGCTACTGAATTCAATCAAATTGCATAGATGGTCACATGAATTTAATTGTACAAGAAAATGAGTTCTAAAACATAAAATTTCCTGATTGATTTTAAATTTTGAAAATATATAATATTTTAAACATTTCAATATTAAACAACGATATGAGATGATCTTATTCTCTTAAAAAAACTAATTCCACATCCAACATATAAGAAGCAGCATACATCAATATTTCACGCAAATCATTAATAGATCAACAAAACGTACTTTGAAAGTGATTTTTAATCAAGTTTACTACACGCGATAATATATTTTGATGAAATTTAGTACTATATAGAGTTGCATGATATGATATTTACTTTACGATACTTACTTTACATGGTATGAGACTTACTTTAGTTATAAATACTTTTTGCTTTTCTTGGCAAGGAACAAAACAATTCTATTTGCTAAAGTTTAATACAGGATAAACATATATTTTGATGAAATTTGGTACTATGTAGAGTTGCATGGTATGATATTTACTTTACGATACTTACTTTACATGGTACGAGACTTACTTCAGTTATAAATTCTTTTTCCTTTTCTTGGAAAGAAACAAAACAATTCTATTTGCTAAAGTTTAATATAGGATGAACATATATTTTGATGAAATTTGGTACTATATAGAGTTGCATGGTATGATATTTACTTTACGGTACTTACTTTACATGGTACGAGACTTACCTTAGTTATAAATACTTTTTACTTTTCTTCGTAAGGAAGAAAACAATTCTATTTGCTAAAGTTTAATACAGGAAGAACATATATCGATTAATTTGACACTGTACAAGTTGAGTGCATATTAAAATTACAACAGTTACTTTAATCATAAATATTTATTAGCAAAACAATTCTCTTTGTTCAAGTTTAATACAAGATGGTAACATATTTGAAATTTTGTACTGTTCTAAATTGTAGAGTATTACAATTAAGTCTCTTATATTATTCGCAAACACTTGTTGACAAAAGAACTCTCTGTGCTAAAGCTTGATACACGATGTAACACATTTCAATGAAATTCGAAACTTTACAAACTTGTTTGGTATTAGAATTGCGACACTTACTTTAGTTTTAACCACTTTATTGACGTTTCTTATTTAGAAACAAAACAACTTTATTTGCTAAAGTCGGATGGTTTTCCATGAAGTCTACCCAATCGTCTGGTTTACGTTTATATACGCCGCTCTTCGATATGAATTCCAAAGCTTTTTCTTCCAAAATCACATCATTGTGTTTGTTTGCCAAAATAAGTAGTTTTATCGCGTTGTCTGAATTCAAATTGCTCTCAAAAATTCTTTGGAGTATATTTTGGAGCAACGGTAATTTAAATATACAGGCGGCCGTGTACACTTCTGCAGGATATTTCAAAACATTGACGTCTACTTCACCTGCGTACATAAAACGGAGCATGGCTTTCACCGCTTCGCTTGGAAGTTCTTGAACAATAATTTTGTTCGTTTTTTTAGCCAGTCCTGACTGAAACCTCTGATTGAAAAACTCGGATCTTGCGGCTAATATCGCTTTGTGGGCTCTGATTTTTTCACCGGCCACGTGAATCGTAAAATCGGAGAAAGTTCCGCTTTCGAGAAGTTCAATCATAGATGTGACAATATCGATGTATCTCGTGTCACAATTGCTTCGAATTATTTGGGCTGTATATAATTTTTCAGGTAAGGAAGTAAATTTACAGATACCCACAACTACAGCAATGGCTAATATTGATATCTTCATCATCTTCCTAGTGTTAGTATCTTCACTTGTTGGAATTCGATTTTAATGACCTTCTAGATTCATTTAAAAGATTTTCATTTTCCATCAGGAACACCAACGTTAATACTAAAAGCAGCAAACATAGATTACCTGTCATGAGTTACATAAACGGCTAAGAATCAGCTGAAACTTCAGTCATGGAACATTAAAATTGCTTTTAGGCATAAGTTTCACTCATAAGTTTTTCATTTTCCGTCTGAAACACCAACATTAACACAGTAGCAAACATAGATTACCTATCATGAGTTACATAAACGGCCAAGAATCTGCTAAAAATCCAGTTATGAAATATAAAAATAGTTGTTAAGCAAAAGTTTCAGTCAAAAGATTATTATTTTCCATCAGGAACACCAACAGCTTGAGTCATGTAAACGGTTAACAATCAGCTGAAATTTCAGTCATAGAATATTAAAATTGATTTTCGACATAAGTTTCACTCATAGGTTTTCATTTTTCGTCAGAAACAATAACATTAACACAGCAGAAAGCATAAATTACCTATCATGAGTTGCATAAACGGCTAAGAATCTGCTAAAAATCCAGTCAGAGAATATTAAAATTATTACAAAACAGTTATTACAGTTAACAAATGACTTCTGATTATTTGCTGGTTTCTTACCATTTTACGTTTACTGCCTGCGTATCGACAAAATCATTCAAGTAGACAATTAAAAATTCTGTTTCTGCTATCTGTAAGTTCATTTTTCTAGAGCTCTCAACGGACGTGATGCTTTTACATGGCAAAAATGAATCAGTGATCCAAGGTTCAATGATATTATTCTTGTATTCAGTTCCCTTTTTCCCACATCCTTTAGGCATTGATTATATATAAATAAGCGCAAAGGGAAGTAAGGGATGATTATAAATCTTATAATAACATTCTGCGAAATATAAACGGAAATTTTTAATTTTGGATGGTATTAGTAAGACAACTTTAATAAAAATACTTGATTCGCACAACATATTTTAACATTTAACGAAGACTTAATGACAAAAGCAAAAGCCGCGTTAACTATTCCACTTGTTCAAAATTAACTATTATCCTCTTTTAGTTCTCCGCTGCATGATATCTGTAAAGATAAAGTATTTTTAAAAATCCACATTCCTTAACAAATTGTCTTTAGTTTTTAAAAAATATCATAGAATAACTGCTTTAGAAACTTCGAGTTACAAATAGCTATTTAAAAGAATTCAAAGAAACTAATACAGTGGTACATAGCTGATACGTTTCTGATTTATACGTCGTTTCATCATAGTCCCAATTTCATTCAGTCCCGATTTCATTCAGTCCCGATTCATTAAGTCCCGATTTAATTATTTCCCGATTCATTCAGTCCCGATTTGATTCAGTCCCGATTTCATTCAGTTTCGATTCTGTCAGTCCCGATTCATTTAGTTCCGATTTGATTCAGTCTCGATTCATTCAGTACTGATTCATTCTCCAGTCCGATTTTATTCAGTGATTTTATTCAGCCCCCGATTTCATTCAGTACCGATTTCATTCCATCCGATTTGATTTAGTCCGATTTCATTCTGTCCCGATTCATTTCAGTCCAGTTGATTCAGTCCCGATTTGATTCAGTCCGATTTGATTCAGTCCCGATTTCATTCTGTTCCGATTTCATTCAGTTTCAATTCTGTCAGTCCGATTCATTTAGTTCCATTTCAGTCTCGTTTCGGTCTCAATTCATTCCAGTGATGATTCATTCAGTCCGATTTCATTTCTGTCCCGATTCATTTCGTCGATCACGGTCCGATTTCATTGTCCCGATTTCTCGCTACTCAGGATTCATTTCAGTCATTTATTGTAACGATTCATTTCAGTCGATTCTTATCCCGATTCATTCAGTCGATTTGATTCAGTCCAGTTTACATTCAGTCATTTCATTCATTCTTTTTCCGACATTTATTCAGTCCCGATTCATTCAGTCCCGATTCATTCAGTCCCGATTCATTCAGTCCCGATTCATTCCAGCTCGATTCATTCAGATTCCATTCCAATGTCTTTACGACCCTTTCCGTTAAAATTCTACCTCAAATCCTTTTTCTCCGTTCATTATTTTAAGATTTTTTAAAATTAAGATTAGGATTTTATATTAAACGCCTATCTGCATGGCCCATAAATCGCATAAAATAAGAAATGTATAATTAGTACTTATGATAGTCACTGAAAGTATGATTTTTATCACTTTTATGTTAAATGTTTAAACTTAGAACTAAATTATTGTTTCCATACAATATATGTAATCACTAGTACTATCTTATAAAATTTTAAAATTATTACTTTTAATTGAATTTGCATTAGAAGCATTAAATTTGTAATAATCAATGTTGTGATTCAAAATTTCGATTACACGTCTTTTCATTTATACGTCGTTTAAACGCCTTTAAGACGTATAAACAGTTGCTTTGTTGTAGTTAAATAATTCTAAAACATTCAGAACACAGTTGGCAAAAAAATATCTTAATGCCTTCATTTTCATTTTCAGATCGTACTTATAAACTGCTCTCTTATCTTTCTGGAGGCCGAGGTGGCCTAGTGGTAAGGTCTCAGCCTGAGGCGGAGAGTTCCAGGTTCGAGACCCATTCCATAGAAGATCCACGTGTTGGGTGCCTGTGCACGCACACATCGTATGCCAAATACCTCCTGGTGTGGCGTGGAAGCTTGCAGAGGGGGGTGTCAGCCCAGGCGTGGTCCTCGTCATCTGACCATTGTTCAAACTTACGAGGTCCGTAACAAAATAGGCCTCGTGTTGCTTTAAAACAAGACGTTAATATAACTAAACTAAAACTCTTGTATACCTCGCTAAAATATTAGAATAGAAATTCTTAATATTTTTTGAAATAATTCTAACAATAAACCTTTTATTCTGAACTTATTTTAATATTTATGCTGGTAATATCTATGAACAAAAAATGTTTGATATTTCACTATAAAATACTAAATATATTATTTTTTAAAAACACATTTTTATTAGCGTACTAAAAAAGTATTTTTTTTATCTTAATTATTTTCTACTTTTAATATTTAAATTATAATTCATCCTTACAAAAAATTATATAATCTAGAAATCAACTTTTTCTGAAATTCATTATCAAATTTTCTCCTCTAGTAAAAAATAATTCGATTTACTATTAACTGATAATTAAATCCGAAATAATAAATTAGGTATTATCATCAAGACACACAGGTGTTAATTCAAAATGCTGCACATCAGGAAGAGGTAAAATCAATTTATTTTACAGACATGAAACAAGTCAAAAGAAAATCAAAATAGTACCGAAACAACGTCAAAATAAATGCATCACAGTTACACAATCAACATCCTAATAAATATTACATTTAAAAAAAATTATCATAATTTTAAATATTTAAAACAAAAACACCGAAGGGATTTGTAAGAATTTTCTGTTAAGCTCAATCATTGTTTCATTTTTTAAATGCTCGATAGAATGTTAAGTTACAGTTTTTAATTTAACAATTTTCTCCATTTATACAACTGCATTTAATCAAGTTCCACGTGATTTAAATTTTCAAGAAATGAGTTTGAAAATATAAAAATTCTTAACTGATTTCAAATTGCTTCCAGAAAATATTCGTCGTCCATAAAAATCTTTTGACAGACAATTGCAGTCAATTAGAATTTTCAATTAATGATTTCGTGATATAAACCTGTAATCTAAGCATCAGTGAGTCAACCGTAGGAGTTAGAAATCTGTGAATTTTTTTTCACTATTTATAATAATTACTAAATATTAATTAAGTTTAAACTAACCACATCTCGAAACTACAGTTTTGGACTCAGTGACTTTTGGCAGAAAGGTGACGATTTAATCTTTTAAACATTTCAAAATTTTAAAAAGCGATATGAAATGATCTTACCCCATTAAATAAACCAATCCCACATCACACAGATAAGAAAAACACTCAGTAATATTTCAGAGATATCATTAATAGATGAACAAGACGTACTTTGAAAATGGTTTATAATAAAGCTTAATACACTACAGATCAGTGGCAATCAGGCGGTATCAGAGGCTAGAACCCCTCAGACTACAAGCCATAATTCTTGATTTTATTTACAATAATTACATGTTTTTCTTAATTTCTCCTCTTTTAAAAAAATAATAAAAGGTTTCAACATTGCTTTCGCTATACAGGCTCGAACATTTTCCTACTTTTGTAGTCATTCCCTTGTATTTGTAGTTTTGACGCGTCAGAGGCATTTTGGCTAGTTATTTCATTGATTTTTATTAAATTATCAAAGTTGTATTGTTCTTTATGATTCTTAATGTCAGGTGAGTAAAGTCTATAAAGTTAAACAATTTTTGGATTTGACTTTAGCCTTTGGTTTGACATTCGTCGTCTGATTTTTATGCCTCAGCCCCTCCCCGATCCGAATCCTAGATTCGCCACTGCACACGATAACATAATTTGATGAAATTAGGTGCTGGTTGAAGTAGTGTGGCATTACCACACTTACTTTTGTTATAAATATGACTTTTGTTGTCAAGGAAGTATTTCCTAAACTTAATACATGCAAAATGTATTTTGATTAAATTTGGCACTGTACAAGTTGTATGATAGAATATAATTGCAACAGTTACTTTAGTCATAAACATTCATTGACAAAACATTTTGCTTTGTTAAAGTTTAATACACGATGGTAACATATTTTGATGATATATTGTACTGTTCTAAGTAGTATGGTATTATAATTATGACACTTACTTTAGTCTTAAACACTTGTTGACAAAAGAACTCTCTGTGCTAAAGTTTAATTCACGATGGTAACATATTTTGATGATATATTGTACTGTTCTAAGTAGTATGGTATTATAATTATGACACTTACTTTAGTCTTAAACACTTGTGACAAAGGAGACTCTCAAGTTAAGTTAATTTACAAGTGGTAATGACATTTTGATGATATACTGTTCTGCAGTAGCATGGTATTATAATTATTAGTACTACTTTGAGGTCTTAAACACTTGTAGACAAAAGAACTCTCTGTGCTGAAGTTTAATTCACGATGGTAACATATTTTGATGAAATTCGGATTTTTACAAAGTTCTTTGGTATTACAATTTCGACACATACTTTAGTCATGAAAGTTTTGACGTTTCTTGTTTAGAAATAAAACAACTTTATTTTCTAAAGCCGGATGGTTTTCATGAAGGCCACCCAGACGTCTGTTTTATGTTTATATACGCCACTTTTTCTATGAATTCCAAAAATTTTTCTCCAAAATCACATCATTGTGTTTGTTTGCCAAATTAAGCAGCTGGATCGAATTGTCCGAATTCAAATTGCTCACAAAAATTCTTTGGAGTAGTTTAGGAGGCGACCTTTGAATATCAGATCACCGTGTACGCCTAGGATATTTGAAAACATAGACGCCTATTTCACCTGCGTACATGAAACGGAGCATGGCTTTCACCGCCTCGCTAGGAAGTTCTTCAACTGTGATTTTGTTCGTATTTATAGCAAATCCTGTCTGAAACATCTGATTGAAAAACCCGGATCTTGCGCCTAATATCGCTCTGTGAGCTGGGATCTTTTCGCCGGCCATGTGAATCGTAAAATCAGAGAAAGTTCCGCTTTCTAGAAGTTTAATCATAGATGCGACGAGGTCGTTGTATCTAAAGTCACAGTTGCTTCGAATTATTAGGGCTGTATAGAATTGTTCAAATAAGGAAGTAAATTTACATATACTCACAACTGCAGAAATAGCAAATATTGATATCTTCATCATATTGGCGTAATGTTAAGATCATCACTTGGTGGAGTTCGATTTGAATAACTTTTAAGTTTCACTCAGAACATTTTCATCTTCCATCCGGGACAAGAATTGACACCAAATGTAGCAAGCAAAGATTATCCAGAATGTGTTGCATAAGTGGCAAGAATCAACTAAAACTCAAGTTGTGAAATAGTAAAATCTTTGCTGGACAGAAGTTTCATTCAGATTTTCATTTTCCTTCAGGAACACCGAAAATAGCAGGCAAAGATTACCTAGAATGTGTTGTATAAACGGTTAAGAATCAGCTAAAACTCCAGTCACGAAATATCAAAATCGTTGCTGGACATAAGCTTCATTCAGAAGATTTAATTTTCCTTCAGGAAAACCAAAAATATCAGGCAACGATTGCCTAGCATTCTAGTTGCATAAACGGCTAAGAATTAGCTAAAACTCCAGTCATTAAAATCATTTTTAGGCATCGTAAAATTATGCTGTTTGGAAGGCAAATGCTTCGATTAACGTGCGAAGTATGATAAGCAATAAAGACGGATGCAGTTACAAATGGGCTTCTGATTATTTACTGATTTCTGATCATTTTACGCTACTGTATGCGAAACGATAAAATCATTCCAAGTAGCAATTCTATTTCTGCTATCCGTAAATTCATTTTTACAGAGCCCTCAACGGACATGACTACATGGATGAAATGAATCAGTGATCGAAGGTTGATTGATATCTTTCCTTTTTCACTTCCCTTTTTCCCACATCCTTTAGGCATTGATTATATTTATTTAAGCGCTAAGGGAAATGAGAGATGATTTTAAGTCTTATAAATAGTAATTCTTTGAACAGTAGACCTCTCCCCGCCCCGAAGTAAAAAAAAAGATTTTCTCTTCATCGCATTTTTTAAAAAGCTTAGCAAATGTTATTAATTGGGAAGACAGCATTGTTTGTAGGGACAGCGGGCATCATAATTTGACTCTCGAGGAGATAAGCTTGTGTACAAAAGTTTAGCACAAGTCTTAAGGTGCGCCAAATTTGGAGTTCATATGGATGAAATGGTTCGCAATCAGCTGAATTAACAAAAATTTCTACCTCTTTTACTTCGCTTATCTTCAGTGGGCATATCGAAATATTTTTAAAAAGATGGCAACAAAAAATCACAGAGAAAAAATCAATTCTTAAATTATTTATTTTAAAAAAATCGCCAGAAAATTTCACTATTAAATAGGCATCAAATTAAAATATTTTTTCCAATTCACTTCGTTAGAACTGATAAGATTGAACTGAAAATAACTTGGCGATAAATATTACAATTTGGCAAAATATATATATAGAAGCGTAAAGCTATCTATGCTTTGGAGATCACACGACTTATAAGACAGGCGAAATTATTTTGGCGAGATCACATTTCTTGGCGAAAAGCGTCTGATAATTCCATTTAGGCTCAACAATTACAAGCGAATTTTTAAAGTTCTTTAAATTGGTTACTGCGCTATATAATGTATAAAAGAAATGGTTTAGATGGTGAATGAGTTTAAATATAAATTTAGAATTAAAAGAACCCCAAAGATTATAAAAATAGATAGCATTTATTTAACAATATACGGTTAACGATACATAGCTATAAGCTAACTGTGTTTATTTACAATTCTGATGTCATAATCTTAATGTTCGGTTGGCACTCACTCTTTTATTACAAATTAATATAATAATTATATATAATTAAAATAATAAGAAATAAAATATATGCATCGTTTTCTATTGCTTCAAGAAATATTTCCGCCAAATTTGAAGGAAAGTGAACCACGTATTTGGTTGTAATCGCGTAACAGACAAATTTATAGACAGACAAATGCCAAATGCTGGAGTTAAAACGTAGACCTCGCTTAGCTGGGTCAATAACATTCTTCGAAATTAAAACGTAAACTTTTAATTTTGGATGAAACTAGTAAGACAACTTGAGTGAAAATACTTGATTTACACAACATATTTTAACTTTTAATGAATACTTACTTACAAAACAAAAGTTTTATTAGATAGAGATGTAACAAATTGTGATGTGGCCGAAAAACCGAATATCGAATATACGGTCAATTTCAGGCCGAATATCTAGTTTTAAAAACAATTTCCTTTTGATTTTAAATAAAATGTTTATTTTACTTTTGTTTCTGAATGAATATTTATATATTTCATATATAAATCAATCTGATCAATAAACATTCAAAATTTATCATATTTGATTTACACAACGCACAGTAAAACATCGCCTATAAGTCTTTCAAGGTATTGATGCAAAACGAGGTATAGAAGAAAAGACGTATAATTGAAATTTTAATAAACAACTTTGATTATTTAATGCTTCTAATACAAATTCAATAAAAAATAATAATTTTAAACGTTTTTTCAAAGATAGTACTAGTATATTACTATAGTGTATGGAAACAATAATTAAGTTTTAAAATTAAACAATTAACATAAAAGTGGGAAAAATCCTACCTTTAGTGCATATCATGAGTACTAATTATACATTTCTTATTTTATACTATTTCTGTGCATGTAGGTGGGCTTTTATTAGGAAATGGCAGTGTGAAATGTATTTTATCCCCCTTGCTTTCTAACAAAAGTCCCCTTATAGAAACGGCGAAATTATGATTGAGGCAGAAAATTTACGAATTTTAGAAAGGGATTAATCGAACCTCTTCGTCGTTAATATTTTTCGTTAATGTGTCTTTCTTCAAATTGAAGAACTTATATAGAAAGAATTTTTTGAAAATGTTCATTTATATCTTAATCAATCAGTAAACAAAATCAGCATTATCACTAGTTCAACAAATTAATTTTCAATAACAAATATTAGTTAAAAAAAGAACACTTCTGCTTTAAAAGTATGAAGATTTCCAAAATTTTAAAATTTAGATTCAAGAGAAAAAATTTAGGATTTATTAATACTTTTATTTAAGATATCCTTAACATCTATATTTATTTCAGTATCGGTTTGGTAATTACAATGATTATATTAATCTCTTTCTCTTTAGAAAACCTTTTTCATTTACTCTTCCAAAAAGGATATAAAATGTTTGTACCTATAATTAAAGCGATTTCAATGTCCTCTTTCGACAGAACGCTTGTGAAGCAACACTAACGAACGATCTTTTTCATTTCAGTTTCAATGTATAGGAACATAACAGGCTTACTTTTATACATTTAAAGTTTACCTGCTAATAATCCACTGCTTACAGAAGTATACACATTCGAATTAAACTCATAACCATGTAGATATTTCAAGGTTGGTCAGTTTTAGGTACTTGTGATGTTATTTTCTTATTCCTTAGATCGATTTCGAAAATTTGAATATAAAAAAAGACTGAAAATTTTGCTGAGTGAACACTTGAAGAGGTTCGTTCGTTTAGTCACATGGCACAAATTTATATTGTTCCTCGTAGAACCTTGTCTCTCGTCTCTTTCTTTGCGGCGAAAGCTTCAACAACAGTATTAGCTAATTTTGGATCCTTCTTCAACAAATCGTTCCATTCTTTCTGCTTCTGTATTTCCACAGCATTGCTTGTCATGTATCGAAGACACGAATCCTTCAGTTTTATTGAAATGTGTCGGTCTGCCAAGGACAGAACCCGAAGCACATTATCTTGATTCAAATTATTGGCCAATATCTTTGAACTTGCCTTTTTCAGAAGTTTCAGTTGGTACTTATCGGCAGCATAGAAGAGTTCGCAAGCTACCTCGAAGGAAACGTTGCCCATTTCACCAGCATAAATGAATCGAATGATTTCTCTCACGGCTTCCTTAGAGAAATCATCGATTGTCAGTTTATATGAATTCTTCAATCTGGATCTTAGTTCCAGCAACTGGTGGAAAACTTCGGATCTGGCACTCAAGATGGCTTTATGTACCTTGAATTCCTCACCACCTGCAACAATCGTTACGTCAGAGAAAGCTTCGGAAACTAGAAGACTTTTCAACGACTTGCATACACCAGTTGATCTCTTTACTCTATCTGTATCATAATCTTCAAGAGATTCGTGGGCGTTCTTCTTTGCGTTGTAAAAAGCCACAGTAATGTCTATTCTGAAGATTCTGTCGCGCAAAATGGCTTCGTCTTCCTCAATTACACTGCGTTTGCAAAACGTTGTCCAGCCTAGAACAGTTTCCAAAGCGAGAGTGTCATAGGTCCATTTTTTAACGATTAACTTGGATTCTGAATTGTAAATCTCACAGCAAAGCGAAACATTCCGTTCAATGTCCGACAACTTTTTAACCCAAAGTGAAAAATATCCTTTTACTCTTTCGCAATACCCGTCAGGATATAACACAACTTGCCATTTCTCCATTTTGCCATTGATTTCCAAGTCTATCTTGTTACTCTTTATACATTTGCCTGTTCCTGGTTTTAAAGAACGAAAATTTTCAAACTTCCATGAGAAGCTATTAGCATTGATGTGATAGGCAGTTGATTCAAGATCACCTGTTTCGATCGTGTCTATAACATTCCCCATTTTTACTCAATAGATGTCATAAGTCGGTTCAGAAAAAGGTTTTGTGCTTTAACCCGAAACTCTAACAATGTCAAGCATAGCATTCACAGTTCCAAAAATGATGAGGCATTTTTCGAGTTATCTTTTGCTGATTATTTAGTACTAAGCGCAATGGACAATGATAACTAACTCATTATCTTTAAAGAACAATACAGTTTTCATTGTTTTGGGTACATCACGTTATCTTAAAAGGGATGAAAAACTTAATCAGTGATTTTAATCATAAGGCTGAATGTAACAATAGCTTATATAGTAGATAAACCGTATCTTTTTTTTACTATTATGGAATAAGTTGGAAATAGTGGCAGCATTTTAACCGTGCGGGTTTTGTAACTCATGATACCAGAGTGAGCAGTGACGTATTTTTCCATATACCTTAAATTTTCCCTTTTTAATTAATTTTGAATAATTTAATATAATTAATGAAAATTAGTGATGAGATTTTTGACTTGGTTTTGTTAAATTTTTATAATTTTTTTTTAACTAAGCAATTACTAATTTCGAATTCATTTAAATTCAAAATGTAACTTCGAAATAAATTTTCCTATATTCCTTACTCTCGTTTATGAAGATTTAAGATTAAGATTAGAACTACAGCTGAATAATAAAAAATTATGAAAGTTAGGGTTAAAATAATTACACATGTTGAGAAATTATTTTCGTATTTAATTACAAATTTTTTGTATTTAATTAATTAACAGTGTTCTTTGTCGGTACATTAAATAAAAGAAAATGATACTACATTAATACAATACAAATTCACAATAGTACAACAACGCCTTTGCATCATCTATAATAGCACAACACCCATTGAATAATAACATGCGAACCGTGTACAGCTTCAAGCGGCAAGTCCTTTGAACATTTATGTTAAGTACTCCAAAGTAGTATTCCTTAAACATCGATAGTTCAACTATCAATAGCATCGATAGTTTGCTCCCCGGCGATACTATCGATAGGTGTTCTTCTAGTTGATAGTTTAGATACTATCGATAGTTCCAGTCGATAGTTTTGAAACTATTGACTGAAAATGCGCCTATCGATAGTATTGCCCGGGAGAAAACTATCGATAGTATCAATAGCTTTAAAAGAGTCGATACCATCGATTGTTTCAGTCGAGAGTTCCGAAAACCCGATACTATACTTGGCTTCGATAGTGTCGATAGTCTATCGATGTTTAAGGAACACTACTCCAAAAATTTGTTGTTGATACTGCTTCCTACTTGCCGATGTTCTGTCATGATACTTTTTACTTGTAACGGTGTTATTCATGCTACTCTGATATCATACTATTGTAAATTTGTATTCCATTAAACCTGTGTTGTGCACTTTATCTGGAATATCCTTTACTTATACTTAATTCAGTGACAAAGATTGTATTTGCGATCCCAAACAATTCTATTGTAAAAATAACTTGCTTCTGTAATCCTAGCCTATCCATAAAGTTTGTAAACAACCTTTTGGGACACCCTGATTATTAGTATTGGGGTCTTATTGCATAATTTCTCCATTTGCAGCCCAAGATCTGCACCTGAATTTTTAATGCTTATTCTTTAAGAGCAGGTGCGTATTCCAACTTTTAAGACGCTGCCAACGGAAGTCGGAAATCGGATAACCGGCAGTACAACTGTCTTTTGTATTTTAAAGATTTCTTTCGAGAATCGCTGTTCATCATTTCCTAATTCCTCTCCGAGGCATCATTACTACATCGATTCTAAAAGCTTGATGATGTGTATGTTCTATTAAGGAAACATCTTGCGTAAAGAAGGGTTATTTGAAGTGTAATTACCGATTGATCCATGTTAACATTTGCGCTATTAGTTTCTCGTTAATGTTTTTTCTTAACATTGTTCCCTTGTCAGATAAATATTTCCAATTAGGATTAGCAATTTCCTATCGTTTAAGTCATATGTCGGTAAAGGGTGCGTACAAAGTTGTAAGGCATTGAAAAAGTATTGCCTTGAGATTTTGCTTGTTCTTTAATACTTCAGTTTCAAAGCTTAAAGAACGAAAGCTTTTTTCCCCGATTCTACGCTTTCCTTTCTTAAATTGGGTGAAAAGTGTTTATTTTTCAAGATTTGAGAGTCGCTTCATTCTTAAAATTCATATGAATTTGTAAGTACATAAGATAATTTTGCTATTTTATTCATAACTTTAAAATGTTAGTGATGAAAAATTACGAATATGGACAAAGATTTGATAATAAAAAAAAGTTTCAATGAATAATATCATCACCGATATAGAAGAAGAGAATATCATTCTTACAATGATTCCTCTCTGGCATATTCTTGCATTTTTGATATGATAATGTTTTTAGTCTAGCATTCTATCTGTAAATTGCTTGATGCAGAAATCGTTCAAAATGTTCTACAGGGCAAATTGTTGGATCTAGAGTTTCAAATTTGGCATTCTATCTGTAAATCGCTTGATGCAAAAATCGTTCAAAATGCTCTACAGGGCAAATTGTTGGATCTAGAGTTTCAAATTTGGCATTCTATCTGTAAATCGCTTGATGCTAAAATCGTTCAAAATGCTCTACAGGGCAAATTGTTGGATCTAGAGTTCCAAATTTGGCATGTAGTAACTTCTTAGTACATAGGTGTTCATTAAAAAAAGGATATACAAAATTTTAATTAGATTTCAATTAATTAGTAATGAACTTGTGTGACGAGATTTTATTTAGCATAACCAAACAATGGTGAGTAAGGAAAACGTTAATAACTTTTTGAACTTTTTCTGCCGACTTCATAGAATTTTTATTTGAGTTTCCTATTGATTATCTAATGTATAGTTTCATATTCTAGTTTTTTAAAGTGCCATCGCTTTTAAACTCGAGATTTAAATTTTTGAGTTATTTTCAAAGATCTAAAGATTTAACCTTTTCTAGATTTTTGAGGTTCATCTGCTTATTTAATAACCTGAAGCTCACTCATTTCTAAATAAAGATGGTAATTTATATCAATTTTTAAACCAACATTTTGTGTTCTGAAATTGGAAGGGAATATGGGAATTATAGGCTCTACATCCTACAAAAGTAGAAATCTATACTTGCGTGTGTATGTGTCTGCGATGTCCAGACGAATCTGTCGCACTTACAGCCATGAAATTTGGCACACAGGTAGTTGTAATGGTGACTGAATGCACCTCGAAGCCGGAATTTTAAACTTTAATCTAGAAATTTTTTATTTAATGTTTTGTGTGGTTTTGGGTGATTTTCGCACTTATTTCTCAATAACATAGCTTCGAGTAATTGTACGCAAAAAAGCAGTTACACCATCGGAAAGAGCAAACGATTTCCCGTTCTAATGAAGTTTGTTTCGTAAGTCTAACTTAATTTACTGAATTTTGATAAATTTTTGAAAAATAGTCACTTTTATGGTAATTTTTAAAAATGATTTCTTTAAATTATCGCATCTGACGTTCTAACATCTCTATAATTTTAATTTTTTCCGCTTATAAATGGAACGTTTATGTCGGATTTGAAACAAGAACTGTTAAAATATCTTTTTTCGTTTTTTTTAAAATTAATTTTTCCCTGATCGGTTCAAACAGTTTTTCCGCTAGCGAAATTTAACAGCGAGAGCTTCTCCGGACCATCCCAGAATGACGTCATATGCTTTCGTGACGTCATTACATTCGTCTCATTGTCGAGAGGTAAAAGCAGAAATATTACATTTCTGTTTTGATAAATGCAATTATCGCAAAGAAAAATAAGCGGGAAAATCAATAATGTGTATCTTTTGTTTTGATTTTGTTTTTAAAACTTTTTCGTATCATTGTGGGCATTCCCCCCCCCCCCCCCCCCCCTTTTTTTGGAGCCCCCCTTCCCCGGCCCCCCCGGGGGGCGTCCTGCTTGAATTCCCTTTTTTGCCCGGGGCCACCCCCGTTTTGGGGGGGGGGGGGGGGGGGACTGAGGTATAAAAAGTTTTGTATCGTCGTGAAGAATGTCAAATCTTATGGCTTATGTAAACCAAAACATTTTAACTTTACAGACTTTACTCACCTGACAATTAGAATCATAAAGAACACTACAATACTTTCGATAATTTAACTAAAAACACAATGAAATAACTAGCAAAAACATGTTTTTGACCGTGTCATCGCTGCAAATACGAGCGGAATGACTACAAAAGTGTGAAAACTTTCGAGCCTGGCAGACACCAGAAAGAAATGTTTCCATTTTTTTTAAATGGAGATTAAGAAAAAACAGCTGTATTGATTTTAAATAAAATGAAGAATTCTGGTCTAGATCTGGGGGGCTGCAGCTCGGTAGCCACCCCTCCTGGATTCGCCACTGATATTTATACACCAAACAGCAAAAAAGTAACCATAGGCTTTAGATTTCTATAAGAAACAATGCTTTAAAAAACGAAACTCCACTTTTATTTTTAGTCCCTGGTTTCAGTCAAGCAAATTATATTATCTTATAAAATTATAGTAAGAGGATTATTTATGGATATTATGAGGTATTTAAACTAAAAATGAAAATTATGCTTAGAAACTGATATCCTATTGATGCTTAAATGGCATAGAATTTCTAAACACCTCTTCATAATTTCATGATGTTAAATGTTTGTTTAAAATTGTTTTTATGAGTTAGAACTAAACTCAAAATAGATATGCAAATAATTTTTTTTATTAAATTTATTTTAAAAGTTTTTTATGATAAAATTCTGAGAATTTTTAGATTTAGGTTTTTGCTCAAGATCTTGAAAAATAAATACTATTATGAAATGTAATGAGCAAAAACAGGTTTAAAAAATCGAGTTATGTCAAAATACTAGTTCAACGGATGAAGAGGAAGGATTTCTAAACTCTTTTAAATAATGGAATGGAGATATTTTTAAGAAAGTAATTCAATTTGCTAAACGTGGAAGAATAAAAAGTTCATTAAAAAATCATTTAAAAAAATCAAAAAAATTCTGAAAAATATCGTTTTAAGTATTCATTTTTACGAAATATCCAAATCTAAACCTCTACTTTATTGAACTTCTTGCAGTGCGATGATGAACACGAACCTCAGTTTGGAATCGGAACATGTGAATGGAACTTTCATCCAGAACAGGGACTTCATCTATCATCGAGAGACTTTCTTCAATCTTCTAGGATGCATCGCCACCGTCATAACAACCCTCATATGTATCACAGGAAATGTTTCTGTGATTCTGGTAACCCTCTGGGATGAATTCCTCAAAGTCCAGGCTTCAAACATTCTCATCATGTATCTCTCAGCTATCGCTGCACTTACTGGAGTATTTCTGATGATTCCCTCAGCAGTGGCTGTAGCCGCTGACCACTGGTCATTTGAACCGGGTTCTTGTAAAGTCCATGCTGGCCTTAACTACATTCTGGCGTGTTCTTCATCCTTCAACATAGCCTTCATCAGCGTAGATAGAGCCATAGCAGTCAGCTATCCCTTCAAGTATCCAACTATGATGACACATAAAATCATGTTCTTCTTCTGTGGCTGTATCTTCCTACAGAGTAGTATTATAGGGCTGATATATGCCGTGCCGGACTGGAATGACTATGATTATAGCTTTGGAGTATGTTGTTTAAGGTTCAAAACAACCTCGGAGGAGGAATTTTTTCAAACCTTAATATGGGGAAACGTATTCTGCTTTTACACGCCAGCTGTGATAATTAGTTTTTGTAATGCAGTCAAAATAGCAATAGCAGCCAAAATGTCTAAGAAATCCGTTCACCCACACCTAGCCAATATAGCTCAAGTCAGTCAAGGATCACACATGCGCAAAACCATCAAAAGCATGATGGTAGTTGTCCTAATGTACTATATTTGCTTCACGCCGTACTCTGTTATAAGTCAGTAAAACTAGTTTGTTGGAATAGACTTCCCACAGCAGTACAATTATATAGCGACAATTTCTATATTCATTTCCTCGTCTGCAAATCCATTTATTTACGCAATTTTGCGAAAAGACTATCAAAATGCTTTCAAGAAATTTCCTAGAATCTAGCTGAAAGATGTTTTTGTTCGTATTAAATTCCGTTATCTGCATTATTATATAGATGCAAAGAACTGCAGCTCATTTATCTTAAAAGCATTTTCATGCAAGAATTTTCCCGAGAGCTCATAATTATTTTCAAAAATTTCATTTTCATTTCATTTTGCGTTAAACAGATTTAGTCCATTCAGGAAAATGGGGAGTCTGTTGATTGGGATACATTTATTAATACATAGCTAATGCATGAAGTCCTATTCTGAAAAACAACACAAACATAAAGTCTTCGTTGTATAGTGGATAGTACGAAAATAAGTATTGCACTATACTTTTCCATGGTGATATAATAAAAATAGTTTCTTTAAATGCTTAATCCCTTAACTGTGTAATTTTTTGTACTGCATAGTTGGACGACCCACCTCTGTATTGGGTATGTGTTTGTAAGTTCGGGCAAAACAGTTAAGGGGTTAATAGGTGCGTCGAGTTTCGTGAACTTCTTTTGAAAATCACTAAAGAAAAGTGTACTGTTGCCATTTTGGGCGTCAACAGACGAGAGTAGATATTATGCTTGCGCTTTTTAATCTGCTAACTCTAATTAAAAACTAAGTGTAAAGCACAGTATGAGAATTAAAGTGTTATTATCTTAAAAGTACACTTCGAAAGAATTAAGCAACAATAATTCATATCTAAAACACCAAGCAACTCTGTGAGAATGTATGACCATCCCTTTCTCTCAGAGAGTGAATGGAACATTCCTGGCAGTTTGTCAATTGTGGCTCCTGGTTTTGAGGTAAAGTAATTGAATTTTAATTTGTTTCTTCATGAACATGAAAAAGAAACATTTTAGTTTATTTTTCATAAACTTTGTAGTTTATTTTTCATGCAAATTAAAACCTGTACAAAACATACGGGTGTGATTTTCTATGTTTGTTATAAACATTACTCTTTTAAATCTTTGAGAGATGAATCGTTTTTCACTTAAAAAGAGTGAGTAAATCTTGACTCTGTTCTTACAAGCTTAAAGAAGTTGGAGATTGATTTATTGTTTTCCTCCTTGTGTCCAATAAAGGAATTCTGCTATGTTTCCGAAATAATTTTTCAACCATATCAAATAAATACATTTCTCGGTCATAAATCATTGCACATGAGCGATATTAATTGTTAAGGGAATTTTCTAGTATTTTGTTTCTTGTTGAAGAGTTTCTCTAAATAAACTTGTCCAATAAAGAGAATTCAAATTTATCACTACTCAAAAATATTTACATAATATAAATTTTATTCAAATATTTTTATGTATTCAAGTTGAAATATCAGGATAGATTGCATGATTTTTTTTATATGATTCTCAAGAATATACAGACGCCGGGAAAATATGCGCTAGAGGAAATTAAAAGACTTTAATATGTATAATAAAAGTTTTTAAAATGAACAGAATATGTAACTCTATATTACAAGCTATAGAAAGACCAAGCAGAAGTAAAGGGCACGTGCAATAGCATAGTATATGGTGAATATACGAGGATGGACCCAAAAAAAGTTTACAAAGGTAATACAAAATTATTTATTAACATTAAACAGAAAATACAAAAGGGAATTAAGAGGCATACTTTCCGATCACTTTTCCACATAATCATAATTGTAATAACATTAACCGTCTGACTACTAAGATTTCTCAAAATCTGAGTACAGTTGTATACA
>BGPR01000093.1:1592526-1604631 GCA_013235015.1 Araneus ventricosus | reverse complement strand
TAAGTTATTACTATCCCAAAGCAATATTAATACTCATAAGAATACTCGCGGAGCTAATTAAAGTTTAAGATATTTATATATCACATCATAAGCATAAGTCATTACTACCCTAAAGCAATATTAAGTAAGTTGACCATGGATATGTCACACCGGGACTTCTTAAATTTCGTCAACTCGCAAACCTTTTTCAAGGAGAACAATTATTGCTCCATCATTTGTTCACGTAATATATCTTATACCAAATTTGACTTGAAAATAAATATTAAAAAACGAAGCTTTTATTAATGATAAATAGAAGTAAATTTAATTTTAAGTTGCTTGGACAGATTTTCATGGAAAATTTTTATATCACGGTTTCCCTAACATTTCTTTTTTTACAAATACTGAAGAGTCAAAGAAAAAGGCACTGCGAAAGTTTTGTCAATACACACAGTTTAAGAAGCCCTGGTGTAGGCCATAATTCAAGAAATTAATGAAATGTGAATAAACTGAATATATGCATAGTTGATATAAACAGAATCAGCAATCAATTATTCATCCAGCTTGAACTACGTCTCTCATAAAGAAAAATTCATCACGGAGAATCATCGTCTCTTTTGCTTAGAGATTCGACGATAGTGTTCACCATCTCCGGGTGATGCATCATCAAGTCATACCATCCTCTTTGTTTTTGTATTTCCAAAGTATTTCCTGAAATATATCGCAGACACATATCTTTCAGTTTAAGTGAATTGTGTTGGTTCGCCACTGAAAGAATCCGAAGAACATTATCATTATTCAGATTATTTGCAGCTATAATGGAACATACCTTTTTCAAAAGCCACAGTTCATATTTTTCTGCTGCATAGAAAAGTTCGCAAAGTACTTCCTCCGTAACTTCGTCTACTAATCTACCTGTGTAAATAAAATGAAGCATTTCTTGTACACCATCTTTAGATACATCTTCGATTTCAATTTGATTTATGCTGCTTTCTCTGAAACGTGGAGTAAGCAATTTCAAGAAGACATCGGACCTTGCGCTCAAAATGGCTTTATGAACATGGAACTCATGGCTGTCCACAGCTATGGTTAAATCAGAAAACGTCCCATCGTCGAGCAGCTGCTTCATAGAGTCGCACACATCATGACTTCTCAGCCTCTGATTTGGATCGTAATCCTCAACAGCAGGATTCAGGACATCTTCGTTGGAAAAAATGTCCAATGTGAAGACCAGCTTTAAATTTCCGTTGCGAAGAACCGTTTTGTCTGCTTCGATGAGACTGCGCTTGCAAAATGTTGTCCATCCCACCGCCGATTCCAAAGCCAGTTTCCGATGGGTTGTCTTTTTGATGAGTTGCTTAAATTCGGAATTCAAAATGGCGCACGAGAAGGTTACCAGTTTCTCATTATCTGAGAACTTTTTCAGCCAAAGCGAGACGAATCCATCCACTCTGTGGTTGAAGCCATCAGGGTACAACAGAATCTGCCACCAATCTTTTTCGTTGCCGATTTCTGAAGCAAACTTCTGACTGCTCACGCACGTTCCAGCTCCTAGCTTTGAGGAGCAGAATCCATCCAGTAACCAAGTGAATTCGTAACGCTTAATGTTGCCAGTGACATTTTGGATATCAGTTTTAAGGATCAAATCTGAAACATTATTCCCCATTTTTTTCCAGAAAACTTTTGAAGTCAGATCATGAATTTTTCAAGCACGTTATTCGACAGCTATTAAGCTTCTGCCCAATAAAACTGACAGGCATTGTTCTATCTTTATCGATTTATCTTGCTATCGCGTAATACGACCGATGCGCATTGCAGATAACAAATTATCTTGTAGGAGAGAAAAATGTATTGCTATCATTACTAAGTTTTAGACAGTTAACCTAAATTGACGAAATTAAAGGAAACAGTTTTGTTTAAAAGTTATAACAGTTTTGTTAAAATTAAAACTATGTTTTTGATTTGCTGTTGTCGTTCATGCTAAATTTCATTTCATTTGATTATGCAAAGCTGATTAACTATAAAAAAATCGAATTTCAATTTGAGTGACATTATAATACTTTTATCGATAACTTTTCAATTTCGAAATAAAATTATTTAAGATTGCACCGAACGAAAAATCTCCGTTTAGTACAAAATTCATCTTCAAATGTGCAATTCTTAAACAAGAAAGCACATTTATTTGTATTAATAAAATTGGATTCTTATCTTTGCTACCTATTATCTTGAAGATAAACTTTCCGTCGAAGCAGCCCATCCCATATTTTATTACAGTTCCGCATTTTATTCAAAATTTCGACTCTCCCAAAACTAATGGTTTAATATGTTTTATTCAACATTCTGAAAACATTTGTTGTTTGATTTTTCGTTGACGGATTTATTCCAAAATTAGACTCACTTCTCCAATTCTTGTAATAAAGAGCATCAGGGCCGGCCTTACTAGATGCGGGGCCCAAATGGAAACATTTTGGATAACCCCGATATATTTAAGTTTTAATAAATAATACATAATAAGTAAATAAACAATATGAAATTTTAGTAAATAAAATAATATTTATTGTTAAAATTTTAATAAGTTTAAAATGATAATTTTAATAACTTCACTTATTTAAAACTTAAATTTTTAAAAAGTTCAAGAAATAATTTTTTTAAAATTTTTATGATTGGATGCATTGTAGAGCAATTAAGTTCTCGAGGGAATTAAGACCCTTATAAAGTTATTTGTTCATGATCACTGAGGAAGACAAAGTACGGACGTATTTAACTAAAGAAAACACAGAAACCTAGAAAAAAGATTACAATTTTTGACTTCTGAAACAGTCATCCGGTTCCAAGAAAAAAGTGATTATAAACGAATTTAAAAGCAGGAAAAATTTCCTGAGGATAATGTTTTGAAATTAAAATGATACTCAATTTTAATTTGAATAATTTTGAGTACATTCTTTGTTGCACTCTTGCGCGGGGCCCTATTTGGGGCAATTGGTCCAATCGGCTAAAGGCCGGCCCTGAAAAGCATATCCCAAATTTAATTTATCTATCTCCTTACGTTGTTCTGTTATCACATGCACACGGACAGACAGACTTCCTATACGCGGATTTCATCCAAAATTTGACAGAAATCTGCAATTTTGCATAAAAACCGCATACTATATCTCATCTGTTTAGCTTGTTGCAGTTTTTAATTATTGTGTTGATAGACAGGCATAGTTCCAAAATTTTTTTTGGACTCAGGTAAGTCTAAAACATGGAGATTCTTCAAAATCTGAAGGTTGAAATTTTTGACGATTACTATACTACTCACCCTCTGTATGAGAGAAAGTTTTTTTTAAAAAAATCCCACTGACAGAGATAATTCTAATTATAAGCATTTTTATGTTTGTAATTGTTGAAATTCGTGTAACTAATTAATTTTTGAGTGAATTTGTAAAAAAACTGTTCATTTTATCATTTTGATGCTTTATAAATGTAAATTAAGATGTCGCATTAAATCAACCAGTCCGATTTGTCAGATTAATGTTCGCTTTTAAAATGACATGATCCATCCCAAGATTGTTATCTTGGGATGGATCCTATAATTTTAAACAACAGTTACATTATGTGAACGACACATTTGCTGACGTCTACACCATACCGGAGGAAGGAGATGCTAAATTCTACTCGGACAGACCTTATGTGCAACAGGCCCGTGTGCACAGCAGAATTTTGGTGGAATCGGGGTCTCGAACCGGCGAAGGTTCGGTTCTGAGGCCAAGATTCAGTCAACAGGCCATCGTGATCTCCTTAAATCGTCTACAAAAAGATTAGTAAAAGCATGGGTATAAAGTTCAGAAACTCTCATTATATTGTTACGAAAATTGTCCGGTGAGTGTACAGTGAAAAAAGTCCAACAAGCAGGCTAATGGAGAACGACGCTTTATTCACGAATATTCTGGAAAACACGAAGCGCAGATAACAGTAAAAAACAGCACTTTCAATACAGCTCGCCGTCTAATAGCTTAACAACTCGCACTGTGGACAAAACTCCAAAAATAGATTGCAAAGGCACTTCAAAGACGATCCTCGTCGATCAAATACGTTCCACGACGCTCAGCAACTGCGGGTATTTATAGACTTCTCGACAATGCGTGACGTCAAATGGAATCATCTAGTACATTCGGCATATCCCCGCTCCTAATAGAGATATCGAAAAATTCTAGCATTTTTGTTTACCTTCACTTTGTCGTCAAGGTCAGGGGTAGGCTTAACCTGCCTCCGATAGCTAGTAAGAACATCTGCAAATGTCTCTTTTCAACACTAAGACTAACATTGCTGAGAAGCGACATTCCATGTTCGCAATAATATGCTGATGGCAATGGCAACTATAAACATATTGCCATCGTTGACACCTGCTATCGTCTCCCCGAACTACAATCACATATAAAAGGAATGAAGATCTGTAAAATACAGATTTACATCGGAACAAGTAAATAATATTCTTCGTATTTGATTATATCTAATATATGAAATATTTAGCGAGCACCAAGGCAGTGTATATAATATGTGTTTGAAATTGGGTTTGAAATTCGCAAGCTTCCCAGCTAAAAAAATCTGCAAAAAAAATTTTTTTTGAAGTTTTTTTAAGATTTCTGCAGATTTTTTGAAGAGAGAAAAAATCTGCATTTTGTCTTCAATTTAATCTACATAAAATCAGCAAAAAAATTCTTATTATATTTTTCTCTAAATATTCTGAAGATTTTTTGAAGACAGAAAAAAATTTGTATTTTTTCTTCAACTTAATCTGCCTAAAATCTGCAAAAAAATTTCTTATTTTATTTTTCTCTAAATATTGTGCAGATTTTTGTAAGACAGCAAAAAATCTCCATTTTTTCTTCAATTTAATCTGCAAAAAAAATTTATTTTTATTTTTCTTTAAATATCCTGCAGATTTTTTAAGACAGCAAAAAATCTGCATTTTGTGTTCAAATCAATTTGCAGTTATTTAGCAGATTTTCACAACATCATTAAACTTGAACAATAATCTGTTGATTTTTTGAAAGTTTAACTGCAATTTCATAATATCTGCAATTCTCTAAATACATATTCTGCACCATATTCTGTAATATTGCAGCTTTATTTTCCGAAGGACATAAAACAAAATTATAATGTAATTATCGTTATTGTTTAATTTTACAGCAGACAGGAGTTTCATCGGTTCCTTTTTCAATTAGTGTTATCGACCATATACTTGTAAAGAAAAGGAATATATCAACAGAAAAAATTTCCCAATCGAAAATTGTTTTAGGCGCTAAATGTTTTAAATATGCCACTGAAAAAATGAATTCTAAATTAATCTTTGAAATAAATATTTGAGGTTTTACTATTTTAAACCTTTCCCATATAATTTAACCCACTCAGCGCCAAACCCGAAATATCTCGCGAACTTTTTTTCATCTGAAGCGGCATTCTACGAGATAACTCGCAAAGTTTTCTGCGTCTCTAGCGGCAAGCCCGGGTATTCTCGGGCTATTGGAATTTCCTTTCCCCCAGGACCACATACATACGAGTAATTGGAGAGTTGGCCTGTTCATTGTAAACCTTCCATTGTGTTTGTCACCCCGCAGTTGAAAGAAGAGGGATTTTGAGTCTGTGTGGGGTTTTTTGACTTCTGTGCAAGAAGGAACGTTTTTCTTATGGCTTATCGGAATTATCTGCTAATTCTTTGAAATAGTAATATGGCGGGAGATAACGTGAGGATGGGTACTATATTTTTTCAACAGCTATGTTACTGTTTTATGAAGTATAAAATGGCGAAGGACAGACTAGTTATTTTCGAGACTCCGCTACAGAAATACGGAATTAAAAATTAAAAACTGCCTTCTCTGACAAAAATATGTTCAGTTTCCTAGATTATTACCCGTTTTTATTTCTAAAGCAGGTTTTAGAACTATTTATCATGACGGAATTTTACTATTAGAATTTTACAGAATTATTAGGTACTTTCCCGTTAAAGCCATACCATGTTTTTAACAACGAGAAACTGCGCCTCTCGTACTTTTAACGTTGCATTATAATTAAGATTTAAATCAGAAAAATTAGAAATTAAAATATAACGTGGATTTATTATATAAATATTACTTAGGGGCTCAGAGCCGGCCCGAACAAAAGCGGGGCCCGGAGCAAAGTTGACTTGCAGGGCTTTGAAAAAATTTCTCCCAACAAAATAATTTATTGCTTTTTGCTATTTATTACATTTCACAATTTGGTTAATTAAAGACTATACAAATACATGAAAATAATAAATAATTAAATTATTTTTATAAAGTTAATATTTTAATCACACAAAAAAATCGTTAATAAATCAAACAACAAAGATAATTGCTTCATACGTAAAATTTGGTATTCAACTTACTAAAATAAGATTACAATATATGATTTTTGTTTCATTTTGTTATAAGTTTTATAGCATATACGTTGTTTAATATCATTATGATTTAGATTTTTGGTTAATGCAGATTCGATAGATAAAATGAATAAGCAAATAAATTGTTCGCCTCTAATGCTAGATCTCAAGTAATTTTTTAATATTTTTAATCTTGAGGAAGATTTTTCTGCAGATGAGAGCGTTATTGGTAATGTCAATATAATTATAGAACAGAAGTAAAAGTTGGATGCAATTTTAATAATTATTGTAAATATTTGCAATATTGTGACCTGGAAGGTAAAACTTGCCGCCAAATTTTGATTTCGTTAAATAAATGAATGCAATTCATTTTCGTTTTGCGCAATCTGACAGCGGCGTGGGGTCTTGTGCACTGGCACCTTTCGAAACCCCCTCGCGCTGGCCCTGAATTCAAGCATTCCTTACTAAATAAAAGATAAAAATCCTCCCATTATTTTTTGCAAACTCATGTTGTAGAAATGTGCCCTGTCTCCCTGATTTTATGAGGATATATTAAAAATTGTTCAGTTTGAAAACTTTCAGTGCTAAAATTAAAATTATAAATTGTGAAAATAGTTTCAATTATAATTTCAAAATATGAAAGCTGAAGAAACTAAAAATAACTTTTAACTTTGCAATCAATTGAAAGAGAAAATAATCCCCTTTCAATTTTTCTGTCAATTGACGATGTCAGCACATTCATTCGGTATTGAAATGAAATTTAAAACTGCATGGGATTTTCTTGTATTTTGGATTATCAAGTGTATTCTTAAAAGTTGAACTCATTATTTCTTCATATTTAAAAACAAGTTGAACTCATTATATCTTCATATTTAAAAACAAGTTCAACTCAATATTTCTTCATATTAACAAACAATTATTTCTTCATATACGAAATAAATAAATAAATAAATAGAACTAAAACCACCGGAGTGGCCTCCCCTAAACTTTCTCGTATACTTTTCAAAAATTTGCCATTTCCCTCTCCCAGCGTGGATAAAAAATTCAAACCAACTGTAACCCACAATGCAATGACTATCAGAAGGTTTTTCATTGTAGATTGTAGTGATTGTAAAATATTTAGGTGAAGAATCATATTCAGAGATGCGTATCTATTAAAACTCAGCAATATTTATTTTCTATCACACTCTAGCAAGCTTCGCGTGCGGAGGAGAAAACAGGAGAAAATGACCTCGTTCGCTATCGCTGAATAGCTTGCGCGTGCGCAGAGATTGCTTCCAGTACGCAAGTAAAAAAATTGAATATGCAATTTGAACGCCTTTTTTCTGCCACAGATCTGTAATTAATGTTATCAACCGTCATACCAATTTTTAATTATCTAAGCCAAAGGGTTTATGAGATATAATTTTTACAAGTATGCGATTATACAGTCCGACAGGCCATCAACCTTTCGACAGATTTAGTCCAAACTTTGCTACGGACCTATATTCATGATGATAAAACTGTGTACCAAATTTTATCCATCTAGCTATTCAAGTTTTTGAGTTATAGTGCTCACATGGCCGCGGACAGACAAACAGGCAGACTTCCCGTTGACGGATTTTGTCCAAAATTTGATAGAAACCTACAAATTATGTTTAAAGACCACATACCAAATTTCATCCCCTAGCTCTAATAGTTTTCGAGTTATCGTGTTCACAGACAGACACACAAAAATTGTTTTTTTTCTGACTAAGGAAGGTTTCAAACGTGGAGAATGGTCAAAATCTCGAGTTCGAATTGTTTGACGATTACAATACTTTCTCCTTGTATACTTCGTATACGAGAAAGTAAAAAGATAATCGACTGATCACAAACTTATTTACAATTATACACTACCTACCTAGTTTAGGTTTTAAGATATTTAAATTCAATCAATCTTCAAAATACTTCTTATATTTTAAAACTTATCCAAGTAACTTTGATATGTAGTTCCCCAAAACAATATACAAAGGTTCCAAATAAGTAAAATTTTATGAAGGAAAATGCCCAATGTAAAAGATTAGAAAGATATTCCTCTGGAGGTGTTTCTTTAAACTGCCCTTTGAAAGACTATCTGCTGGCCATTAGGGGAATAAATGTGGGTCCCCACAAAAGCATTACCGCCTGTATACCCTGAAAGTAATAGTCACGCGAACAAGGAATGTATTGAATGTTATCACCTGCAATTTATCTTCAAATGACAGATATCCACTTTGGGGGCTGTCCCTTCCCCGGCACGGAAAAGAAAGTGACCATATGATCACTGGAGCCTGGAGCAATCGAACCTGGTTGAGGACTGAACAATGCTATCTCTTTTCACACTTTATTCTGCCCAAGAATCGGAAACACGTGGACCTCCAAGTAGCAAAGGGAATTGTTGGATTCTTATCCACTAGATTCTTCGACCCAGGCTCTCCGTCAAAAAGTTATTATCGGCGGTATCCACTAGATCCACCAATTATTTTTCACTTTCTCGTATACGAAGTATACAAAGAGAAAGTATCGTAATCGTCAAAAAATTCGAACTCGAGATTTTGACGAATCTCCACGTTTTAGACCTCCCTGACTCCGAAAAACACAATTTTGAAGTTATGTCTGTCTGTCTGTGAACACGATAACTCGAAAACTATTAGAACTACGGGGAGGGAAAATTCGCATGTGATCTTTACACATATTTTTTAGGTTTCTATCAAATTTTGGACAAAATCCATCAGCGGGAAGTCTGTCTGTCTGTCTGTCCGCGTTCATGTGAACTCTTTGACACAAAAACTGAAATAGCTAAATGGTTAAAATTTGGTACACAGTTTTTTCATCAGAAATGTAGATCAGTATAAACTTTTGGGCCAAATCCGTCAAAGTTTTGACCGTCTGTCTGTCTGTATAATCGCATACTTTTGAACGCCATAACTTCTTAAGAAAATTACTTAGATAAATTAAATTTCGGTCTTGAAACCCTAATTGTTGATTTGTCTCCAATTTTCCTTTAAATCGGTTTAAAAAAAGGCGTTGAAACGCTTTTTTCTCCATTCTACGCAAAAAAAAAAAAAAAGCTGCGAACGCTGAAGCGAGTGTTCTCCCCACCTTAGTGAATACCGCACATATTCCGACGCGCGAAATGTTTTTTTCCCCTACACGTGTTATTCGTAGGCGATAAAGTTTTGGGGAGGCCAATCCCGCTAGTTTAACAGATCTTTGAAAGAAATTTTCAAAACCAGAAAAAAAAAATTGCAATATATTTCTTTTTAGAAAAATTATGAATATTTTATGCCTTTTTTTACATAAAAGTTGGTTGAAACAATTTTTTAAAAAGGATAAAAAATAATAAATTAATTTTGCAAAATCCGTCAGCGGCTCGGGGCATGTCAGAAGCGCGAGGCCTTGTGCGGTTGCACCGTTCGCACCCCCCTCGGGCTGGCCCTGTAGGGGCTGTCCATAAATGATGTCACACTTTTTTTCAATATTTTTGACCCCCCCCCTTGTCACAAAGTGTCACACTTCACCATACCCCCTCCCTCCCCCTTGTCACATGTCAAACTATGTTACCTAAATATAAACTTGCAGTTCAGAAACAAAGCACTACGTTATAGATCATATTTCAAATTTTATTTTTAAACTTTAACTATGTGCTTTAATGCCATTTGTGTGCATAACAATAATAATGATTATATGTGTACTTATTTTGTATGAAATAAGATTAAGGTTTACAACAAAAAAACTAATTAATATACAATAGTAATAAAATATTAATATAAAAGAACAATTGTAAACAATAGTATTTTGGAATTTGATATATTTTGCAATAAATCTTATATTTACTTTATGAACACAAAATACTCTTAAACAGATTTATTTAAAAAAAAAAAAAAACTCGCTTCAATAATATCAACCTGTTAGGGCCACTACCAGTTCTACCACTCACCCAGGTGGGGCGACGTATCTTTTGTTGGACATTTCAAGAGTGTGACGGGGGGAGGCAGTGGTGGACTGGGTCTGAAAATAACGGTTGCCAGCAGTCAATGGGGGCCCACTTATATCAAAAATGATACTTTTTCTTTATATATATTTGTAAATTTTATTTATTATAAATATAATCAATTTAAATCAATAAATAGATATGATATACTATATAAATTATTACATATTGTTATCCTCTAAAAAGCTGTTATGTATGCTAGTAGTTCTGTGAACAGTAGATCTCGCCCCTCCTCCCCACACAAAAATCTGCTATTCATTTCAATCTTTAAAAATTTAGCCACTACTCATACTTCCACTAGTATTCAAAGTATTCTCTTGAAATTTTATTACAACATTTCGCTAACATATTGCCATGAATTCTGTACGTTTCGTATAATTTGGCTGAAAAATCTGTATGTTATAAGCAAAAAAATTGTGGAAAATTTGGGAATCTTTAAGAAATCCTTTATAGCTTCCTGAATATTCGTACTTTTTTTACACAATTGCATGTAAATATTTCGCTTATCAAGCGAAACCATTGGTGAAAGTTGCTACTCATTATCAGCTTTCTGAAAAATGGGGTGAGTCCTAAATCATTTTCTTCATCAATTTCTGGTCAGTCCCCTAAATGCCATCGTGACCGAATCTTCCCTGTAAACTGTGAAGCCTCTTCTTTACATGGTCGAAGTTCTAGGAAAATCCTTTCAGTCTTTCGGGAGATATCTGAAAAAATGTGCAAATTCAAAAGTGTTCACATTGTTCTGTCAACCACCTATTCTTTTGATTTGTTATATTATATTTGAAAGTCATTGCTTTATTTTACGATTCACATTTAAATTTTTTAACAAGATAACTTCAACAAGAAAAAAGGAACGATGGAAACGATTTTAATGATTTACTTTGGAGAGCTTAAACTAGATTTAAACGTTATTTTTATTATTATTCTTTTGATCCATTTTTTTATTTATTCATTTATTGAATGCCACTTAATATGAAATGAAAGAAATGAAAATGTCTTATTAACAAGTTACAGCTTTTCAAATTTTTTTCTAATAAACAGAATTTGACAGTGAATGATACTAGTACAAATTTTTTATTCGAATTCTTTTAGTTACGTATACATTAAAAAAAATTAAAAATTTAACAGTAAATTTATTTCTTAAATTTTTTACGTCAGCAAAACATTGAGAGGGATTTATAAAGCGCCCCCCCCCCTGCCTACTACGCCCGTGGTATCGTGCTTAGTATATGAATATGATACAAAATTATTTTGAGGCTTATACAAATCAACGGGTCGTAAGCAACGCCGAGCATGAAATGCTAGTTATGCATAAAACAATATAGCGAATCCACTATAGTTAAAAATAATATTTATTTCTGGCATTTATTTAATGCATTTATGCTGTAATTTGATGTTGATACAACCTGAGATTTTGATAATTAATAATAATTAATAATTGTAATTTGATGTTGGGCACATTATTTCTTTTTAAGACATTTTCAATTTTAGCACACTTGCGTTTGGCGCAATATGTCCCATGAGAATTCAGCGCCAATAAACTCCAACCGACCAACCTTATTTCTGGATAATATAAAAATATGTCTATGTGCTTTTCAAACATGCAAAGTAAAAATAAAATTTTGATTTAAATTCTTCGATGAAACTTTTAAAATTATTGTAGCTATTAAAGAAATTATTTTAACTAAGATTTAAAAACATGTCAGAAAAAAACGTGGTAAACAATAGAGGTTTTAGAGTAAAGGAAAATATA
>BGPR01000093.1:1571347-1583151 GCA_013235015.1 Araneus ventricosus | reverse complement strand
ATTGTGGTTTTGAATTATCGTCTTTGTTTGCTCATGAACGCATAGGTAGACTTCCCGCTGACAGCTTTCGTCCAAAATTTGATACAGATCTAAAATGTTGGGTGTAAAGACCACGCACCAAATTTCATCCATCTAACTCAGGGGTTCCTAACCTTTATTTACTCACGTACCTTTTGATTAATCTTTATATTTTCGAGTACTCTATACTGACATATCCTCTCCCCGCCACTAACCATTCGCCTGTTCAAAAAAAGTTTTTTATCAATGATGTTAAGGGCTTAAGTTAGCATAAGAGGTGAATGTCTCGAATTAATAACTTTGCTAAACTTATTTTTGATTTTACATTTTATCGCATTTTTAAAATAGAATTAGTTGAACGCCAAAACAAATGAAGTCAGTATTGCAATAATTTCGCATTATCTTATAAGGACAGCTAAAAATTACACTCGTAATAATCAACCATTCAAAAAGGCATAGTTATTAAATTAGTTATTAACCTGGAGAAGCAAAAGTCTATAACTTTTTTAATCTATATTAGAAAAGGCCATATCTTTCGGTAACGCTCAGGAATGTGGGCGTGGCTACGTGCCAAAAGAGATTCAGACCAGACGAAGACAGTCTGTCTACAGATTAGCATACACACAAGATACTGCTTGGATTCTGCGATGATTTAATATCAAATAGGAGTTATGACAGGGTTTTCTTTTTAGCTAAGTTTAGCAGTTTATTTTCTTTTTTCATTTTACGTTGATTCATTGACGCGGATTTCCGTTTATATCAGATAGAAATTATACTAGAATTAATTTATTTTTCCACTTCTCGAGATCTTTACTTTCGTTTTCGTTAAAAAGGTTCTTTCTTTTTCTTACTCAATTTTGGAATTGAATATTCATAGATTTTTCAAAACGAAAATTAGTGTCAATTGATTCACCATTCTGTTTTTCATGATTTTTTTTATATTTCTTAAGCATTCTGCCAATGTGCTTGAGATTTTCTTCAACAACTTTCGTTACTAAATCTATGACAATCAGATCTGAGATATTGCTGGCAAGCTAAAAGCCCGTCTTAGACGAGCACAAATCGTATAGTTACTTATATTTTCTTGTTTCCGCCATTACCGACTTCTATTTCACGTACCCCCTGGGGTACGCGTACCACAGGTTGGAACCTCTTATCTAACTCATTCCAGTTTTGTGTTATCATGTCCACTGATAGATATAATTCTAAAATGCGTTTTATGGGTTTCAGAGAGTAACAAAATAGATAGGTTCATCAAAATCGATGTCGAATTTTTTGAAGAATTACAATACTTTTTTCTTTGTATACTTGTACACAGGAAAGTAAAAAGGCTGAACTTTTAAACACAAAGGCTATTCAGGCCCATCGAGGGAGGGGCAAAATCCCTGGACCCAGGGGGTCCAGCTGGCTAGTGATAAGGAGAAATATATTTTCTTAATTTTAAGTGTAATTTATTTTTATCCATGGCAATGGTACCTGGCACGAGTTGAACAATATTTTACATTTGTTTTCTCTGAATGTAAAACTCACACAGTCTCATTATACTAATAGAAATTACTATAGGTGGCTACCGCAGGTTTTCGCAATAACACGTGACGTGCCCGGGCAAAGACATAAGTTTGCCGATTAGTCAACATAATCAAAATTCGCAAGGGGGCTCTCATACCAGCGAGGGGGGTTATACCAGTATTTTGCCCCGGGACCCGTGCTGCCTCTCGATGGCCCGGAGGCTATTTCAAACATTTGGCGTTCCTTCTGCAAAGAGAATTCTAGCATTCCCAAGAATTTCCAGGAGAGAATTTAGCTAAAACTGCAGATTACCTGAAGTGGCGACCTGTGTTTGATATGAGCACACACTCTCCTAGAGACAGATCAAATGGATCCCGCAGAGACAGATCAAATGGATTCCATGTCATCTGTCAGTTCATAACATTTTTTTTAAATTTCTTACCGGAACGACTATATTTTAATCAGCTAAGCAACAATTTCTCAAGTATTATGAATTGTATTTAATTAATTAGATGAGTTATTACAAATTCTGCGAAGAAAAGCGAGGGCAATACACTTCCGCGATAGTTACAGACAGCAATTAATAAAGTGAACCGCCTAAAGTCACCCATAAAAGCACATCCCTAACAAAAGAAAAGGAAAAACAAATGACTTAGGAGACGATTGGTTACCGCAGCCACATTACAAGACAATCAAATTGCAATTCTATCCACACAGTAACTCAATAAGACGAGAAAGACTGCAAGAAAAGATTCCGAGGCTCGCAAGGTGACCAGGATGACGTAAGAGGGTCGCTCCAAGGTCACTGCCCACGACCGGGGAGGCCTATCGATCGGAGTGGCCCAGAAGGCTCGATTTTTGCTCTGCGTGTGCCAGGGATTCGGCTAAAGCTCGGGAATTCGGGAGTGCGTCACCCGTGATGCTAAGAGCGCATCAGATTAACATTAATACCATTTTCCATGAAATGATGGATTCTGGCTGACGCATAAAGCCCCCACTATTGCGTCAATGAGATCCCTGACATAAATCTTTTATATCTGTTACTGTAAGATGTTTGGATTGAAGATTTCAGTAGAAGCTATATATGGATACAGATTATACACTGGAATTTCGGGAATGCGAGCCCCAGGAATACGAAGTTTCAAATAATCCGAACATCTTTTTTAAATTTTCAGAAGAATTTTTATTAAAAAATGAAGGAAATATAACAATTACGAATCAGAAACAAAGTTAATGTTTGTTCTTGACTTAATCGAAACATTTCAGTTGGTATTTAAGAATGAATACAGCTTCTTAATTAATAGAAACAATATCGGTTATCTTCTTTCGACCTTAGGAAATAAACCTGCTTGACGATGCCACTGCCGCTACCACTTTCCGTACTCTTTTACAGAGTACCCAATGTCAATACTCTATTGCATTTGGTCTATCAAGAGTATTTAACCGAATTTTCCGTAATCCGAACAGAGTCAGCCCCAATTAGTTCCGATTCTCGATGTTCCTCTGTATATGCTATTTACTTTCTCGCGTACTAAGTACAGGAAGTACCAGCGGGAGTGGACTCCCCCTAAACTTTCTCGTACGCTTCCCCAAAAAGGTACTGTTTCACCTCCCCCACAAGGATAAAAAAATTCGAACCTACTGTAACCCAGAATCCAATGACTATCAGAAGATTTTTCATTGTAAATTATAGTGATTGTAAAATATTTAGGTAAAGAGTCAAATTCAAAGCGATGCGTACCGATTAAAACGCATCTATGACACACTGATAGGTTCCACTCCTGCCGGCTCAGGGACAAAGTGACGTAATCCTTCCGCGTGCACAGAGATTGCTACCAGTCATATGCGAATGGAGAATCGGATTAGAAAAATTAATTATGCAATTTGAAAGCCTTTTTTTAACCGATTGACACAAAAATTGGACACAAATCTACAATTAAGGTAAGGAGGCCACATACAAAATTTAATTTATCTAAGTAATTTTGTTAAGAAGTTATTGCGTTCAAAAATATGCGATTATACAGACTGATAGACAATCAACCCATCGACGGATTTGGTCGAAAATTTGATCCGGACCTACATTCCTGGTGATAAAACTGTGTACCAAATTTTATCCATCTAGGTCTTCAAGTTTTTGAATTATAGTGTTCACATGACCGCAGACAGACAGACTTCCTGTAGACGGATTTTGTCCAAAATTTGATAGAAACCTACAAATTATGTGTAAAGATCACATACCAAATTTCATCCCCGTATCTCTAATAGTTTTCGAGTTATCGTGTTCACAGACAGACATAATTCCAAAATTGTGTTTTTCGGACTCATGTCTAAAACTAGGAGATTCTCAAAATCTCGAGTTCGAATTTCTTGACGATTACAATACTTTCTCTTAGTATACTTTGTATACGAGAAAATAAAAAGGCATTGGTTAAAAGAAGCATTTCACATAATCATTATTGTCATTTGCTGAAATTCTAAGAGACTAACGACACACGTCATCATGAAACGCTTCCTATATAACAAAATAAAGCATAATTTAAGTTTATAAGTGGTTTATTAGCTTTGTCGTTAGATGCATGAAAGTGCAAATCACGTTGTTTTCAGATATTATGTTTATTACTGAACTTCTTTTTCCCATTTGGCAATGGAAACACACACAGAGACAGACATAATTCTAAAATTGTGTTTTCCGGTCTCAGAGAGGTCTAAAAAGTGGAGATTCGTCAAAATCTCGAGTTGGAATTTTTTGATCATTGCAATACTTTCTCTTTGTATACTTCGTATTCGAAAAAGTAAAAAGTACAGTATAGCATCGATTATCCAGACCTTTATCAACTGAGGTCTCTGTTAACCGAATTGGTGTCAGGAAATCGCACTGCGTTTTTCATTTTTTTAATAAAGTCAACGAAATTTTCAAAAAAGGATGTCAAAGTTGGCATGGGAGCCGATTTTCACGATGCGAAGGCATGTAAAATGTTCTTTTAAGAAGGTGACTTTTTTTATAACTCAAGAAGTTATTTAAAAGAAAAAATATATAAATAAATTTCCACATTCTTCAGTACTTCAATCGAGATGTGAACAAAATCCACGCGTTTTCATGATAAAATGGCACTGCAAATGTGATGGAATGTTTCGCGTTGTTGATGTGGGAAAAATATTTATTGGGAACATTCTTAAAGAATCATTTTGGAAAAATGCAAAGGAAACAGCGAAATCATTAGCGAATCTTCAGATCAAAACTGTTTGAAATTTGCATGTAAGGAGTTTTATAACTAATAAAAAAGTTTTGAAGAATTTTGCATTGTATGTTTTATTTTTATAATTTCAAATAATCAGTTTGGGAAAAACTTGTCGAAAGAAAAGAAATCATGATTTAAAATGTAGTCTCTATTAACCGAGTTTTCGATTATTCGAGGTGCTTACGGTGCCAATCAGCTCGGATTATCGAGGTTGTACTGTATAGCAATTATTAAAAAAATCGACATAGAGATATCGATCAACCTCCATATTTTACGTCTTCTCCAGACTGAAAAAAAATCATTTTTGGAATTATGTTTGCCTGTCTGTGAACAAAATGACTTAAACACGTAACGAACTAAAAGGATGAAACTTGGTACATACTAAAATAGTGGATTTGTATTCAGATTTTGGGAAGTCTCTCTGTCTGTCCATCAGCGAGCATGTGAACACGATAAAATAATAAATTCCAGGAAAAAACAACATTTCATAAACAGCGTAAACCGTTGTTTGACGCCCTCGATCTCTACAGATGGGTTGCGAAATTGGACATCCATCATCACTCTTTCTTCCGCATATCTGCAATTTACCGATGAAAGACAAAAAAATACAAATTAATTACGTTATTTTTTTGTACACAATGATTGAGCTAGCATCACAGCTCTTCTTAATTATAAATTTGTTTCCCTGTTTGTCTGAGTTTTGCCGCCCCTTTCGAAATGCCGCCTGGGGCGGACCGCTCCCTCCTCCCCGCTCTCTAGCTACGCCACTGCACCTCCAAGATAACTCAGAAACGCAACGATCTACACTGAAGAGCCAAAACATTATGACCACCTACTCAATAACGCGTTGCGCCTCCTTTGGCCTTCAAAACAGCTGCAACTCGCCTGGGCATAGATGCCACAAGTTTTTGGTACATGACTGGAGACAGGTTGTACCAAATGTCTAAGCAGCGGTCACGCAAAGTCGAGATATTCGGACATGGTGTTTGAGCGCTGAGCTGCCGCTCCATGACATCCCAAATGTGCTCCATCGGATTAAGATCCGGCAAATTAGGTGGACAGGACATTAAGTGGAACTCATCAGTATGCTCCTCGAACCACTCAAACACAATCCGAGCCTTGTGACATGGGGCGTTGTCCTGCTGGAAGATTCTATTTCCAGTTGGGAAGACAAACACCATGTAAGGGTGCAACTGATCCGCAATGATGTTCAGATAGTTCGCAGCGTTCATGGTCTGTACTACCACAACTACGCCCATGAGAACGTCCCCCAAAGCATAATACTGCCACCACCAGCCTGCATATGACCTGCTGTACAAAAGGGAAGCAACTGTTCGCCTGGCAGACGGCCTACCCTGACACGACCATAGACGTGATGAATGAGAAATCGGTATTCATCCGACCAGGCAACTCTCTTCCACTCATCCATGGTGCAGTCTCAATGTTCCCGGGCCCACTGTAGGCGTAGTTGACGATGACGCTTGGTCAACAGAGGCACACGAGTGGGATGTCTGCTGCACAGTCCCATATCCAACAGTGTCCGCTGAACTGTGTGTTCCGAAACGTTTGTGCTTGGACCTGCATTGTATTGGACTGTTAGCTGAGCCACTGTCTGGGGCCGATTTTGCTTTACCAAGCGGCACAGTCTTCGACGTCCTTTTTCTTTGATGACGCAACACCTTGGCGTCTACTGCTGGTGTCACCGTCATCTATCCACTTTGCATGAACACTAACAACGGCAGATCGTGAACAACCTACCAGTCGTGCAGTTTCGGTGATACTCGTTCCGAGTCTTCGGGCCATTACGATCTGCCCTCTATAAAATTCGCTTAGATCAGCAGCCTTTCCCACCACTCGCAAATGTAAGTGCAGGAATGATTACTTACTTTCTCCAGCTGCAGTTAAATACCATTATCACTTAACCACGTGCCCTCCACGTCATCCAGACGAGTTCATTGAAAAATGTGGGGATCGTCATAATGTTTTGGCTCGTCAGTGTAGATGGTTGAAATTCGGCTTATAGTTTTTCCACAAAAAATTATATAATTATAATTCGTCAAACTTTAGAATAAATCCGTCAAAGGGTTGAGTGTTAGGATGCATCACGAAAACCTTTTCTTTGAAATTCAAAATTCTAAGTAGATAAAAAGTTGTCACTATGATCACATATTCACATGTGTGAATGTGTATATGACATATGTGAATCCAAAATTTGAAACAGATTTATAATTTTGATGCCAAGATAACATACCAAATTTCATTCATCTCGTTTATTTCGTGTTTGAAAAATAGCATTCACATATCTACAAATGGAAAGACCGACAGATACTCAATAGGGTGTATCACGAAAAACTTTTTTTTTGAAATTCAAAATTCTAAGTTGATAAAAAGTTGTCAGTATGGTCACATATTTACCAAAAAGTTTGAGCCAAATTGAAAAATATTTAGGTCTCCCGCAATGAGCCTAAAAGTATGAAATTTTTTGTCAAAAACGTACGTTTTCAATTTCTAAAAAAAATATGAAAACAAAACTTTGAATTCTATTTAAGTACGAAAATGTAAAGTTAAGTGTGTTAATTAACAGTAAAAAATATTATATCTGTCATGCAAAATTTAGGTCTCCCGGAATCTACATGAAAACCTAAATTTTTCTACCAAATACGCCTATTTTTCAATTTTCAACCCGTCCTTTAGGTTAATGACAATTCTTTTATTTATAGCCTATATAGCAATGCAGCTTTCTGAAATAGCGAAAATATCATTTGGTGAAATTCAAAATACAGGTAAAACACCGGTTAACCGAACTCGGGTTAACCGAAACCCGGGTTATCCGAAATGCCTCGGAAATCGCAAATCTAGGAAAAACGAACTGTACTAGTCGGAGATAATCGCGAAGGTGAGACTTTTTGCAACGATATCCTCACTTTTTTCTTTTTAGCCTTCCCAAGAAGGTCAGTGATTAATCTTAGAATGCTAAAATTATTATTAATGAGTATTAAGTATATTAATTACGAGATTGTTTACCTATGCCTATCAGGAGTATTGCGCCCTAACTCGCCGGTGCGAATATTGCTGCCGACGGAGGGTTAACTTTGATAAAGAACATAAGTGTAGCCTGCAAAGAGTACCTTAAAAGCATTTATCTGTAGAGTGGAATGAATCCTAAGATCATATTCTAAAAATAAATAAAAACAAACAAACCACTGCTTCTAATGGATGTTTTAAAGTATTTTTGACCAATTAAATTGATCCATTGGAGGTCCCAGTATTTGTTGCGGTACCATCACAGTCAAATTAACAGCTTTAATACTTTTCTCATCTACGCAGTTTTCTTCCATAAATCTTAGTATTCATGATACTATATCTTTCCCAGAGCCACTGTCTGGGGTTACGTGTCAAAAATATGTCGATCTGGTTCTTCAACCAAAGATATGTATTTTTCTTGTATAATTGCCCTGTCAGATTCACCACTTACAATTTCTTTACTTATCATTTCATATTTTCAAGCATCAAAATAGAGTGCAATTTTGTTCGAGGTGAGAGTTGAATCTTGACGGTATTTCAGTCTTTCATGAAAAATCATCGATTTATACAGGGTTCCCACTTATATACGTTACACCCCCTTGACTTCTAAACGGTGACAGCTTAGGCCATAAAGTTGGTGTCTAGGTATAGTAAAAAGGCTATGCGCTACTGGATGAGACAACTTACAACGCCATCTATCGGCAAATTTTGGAATTAGCGGTCCTATCTCGAAAACGGTACAAGATACGGGAAAAAAGTCAATTACAAAATTGTAGAGCGTCTTCGATTTAGAACAAAAAGACACTTTGAGTGCAATAATGCACTCAATGCATGTATGGACCTTTCCGCCAACATTGCAGGACGACGTATTACTGCGCACCAACTATATGCTAAAACGTGTGCAAAGTGAAATTTAAACAAGGACTCAAATCTGCATTTTAGATGACGGAGCGCAATTTGAACACCGAAAATAAAGGTATATTGTGATAACTAATTGTTTTTTCTCGTTTTAACCCGTTTAGAGACGTCATAGTTTCGGAAAATGAGAACAAACAAATGTGCACTTTAAACGCTAATTTCTTCGTATCAATGTGTACAAGGTATCTTTTTGTACTAAATCGAAGACGCTCTACAATTTTGTAATTGACCCTTTTCCCGTATCTTGCACTGTTTTCGAGATAGGACCGCTAATTCCAAAATTTGCCGATAGATGGCGTTATAAGTTGTCTCATCGAGTAGCGCATAGCCTTTTTACTATACCTAGACACCAACGTTATGGCCTAAGCTGTCACCGTTTAGAAGGGGGTGTAACGGATATAAGTGGGAACCCTGCATATTACCGCTGCTGATTTTATGGCTCAAATTTTAAATCCTGCAAACAGCACTTGCTAGTTGAGTTCCTGCTCCACTAGAAATGGCTCTACGGGCACATTCTCTAGCTGAAGCGACATGACTTGACACCTAAGTACAGTTACAGTACAACTCTGATTAACAGAACTAAGGAGGGGGGGAGCCGTTTCGGATAACGATGTTTTCGGTTAAGCCATGAGCGTCTATTACTATCATGTATCTAATTCTGAAATGTTTTAAGTGTAAGACGAAATCAAAACTCTCTTTGCAGGTTACATTTATGTTACCAAAAGTTAACCCTTCGTCGGTAATATTCGCAATGACGAGTTCGGACGTAATGCTCCTGATAGGCATAAGTAAACAATCTCGTAATTAATATTGTTAATACCCATTAATATTAATTTCAGCTTTCTAAAATTAATCACTGACCTTCTTGGTAAGGCTTTAAAGAAAAAAGGTAGGGATATCGTTGCAAAAAAGTCTCGCCTTCGCGATTATTTTCGTGTAGTACATACAGTATGTGTTTTCTCTATTTGCGATTTCCGAAGCATTTTGGATAACCCAGGTTTCGGTTAACCCTGTTCGGTTAACCGATGTTTTACTGTATTTTCAATTTCATTAAATGAGAGTTTTCGCTATTTTAAAAAGCTGTATTGCTATATAGGCTGTAAATAAAAGAATTGTTATTAATCTAAAGGATGGGTTGAAAATTGAAAAATATGCGTATTTGGTAGAAAAATTTAGGTTTTCATGTAGATTCTGGGAGACCTAAATTTTACATAACAGATAAAATATTTTTTAACTGTTAATTAACATATTTAACTTTACATTTTTGTACTTAAATAGAGTGAAAAGTTTTGTTTTCATATTTTTTTTTAAAATTGAAAATGTGCGTTTTTGACAAAAAATTTCAAACTTTAGGCCCATTCCGGGAGACCTAAATATTTTTCAACTTGACTAAAACTTTTTTTGGTAAATATGTTATCATAGTGACAACTTTTTATAGACTTAGAATTTGGAATTTCAAAAAAAGTTTTTCGTGATACACTCTAATGAGTATCTGTCGGTCTTTCAATTTGTGGATATGCGAATGCTATTTTTCAAAAACGAAATAAACTCGATGAATGAAATTTGCTATGTTATATTGGCCTCAAAATTATAAACCTGTTTCAAATTTTGGATTCACTTGACCAAATAGGAAAAGTTTCCGGAACCGAGGTCAGAAGGTATTCCGAGGTCAAATTTCAGCATCACTGCAGCAGCATTTTACAGACTTTTACCAAATAAATAAGTTCATTCGAATTTGTTTTTTGTTTTTAATTAATAAATTCTTCATTTGTTTATTTTATTTTCCTTTAAAACTGTACATTGGAGAGCTAGAAGGTTTTTTCGTGCCTACGTTTTCCCAAGTCGAAGAAGTTTAAGTGATCCTAGTCCAAGATGGTTAAAAAAAAGATACATATGACGATTATCAATAATCCTTTAAAAAGGCATTGAAATTATGTCCTATTCTAAGGTAATCTGCTCTTTCATCCTAAATTATGCTTCTTCCCTTTTGTTCTTTTCTTTTTTGTTCTGTTGTTAGATATTGTTTCTTTGTTGTTCTGATTTGTTATGTAATTTAGATGCAAGAATTGTCATTTACACAAAAGGCTGCTCTTTATCTATTGCGTACAAGAACGCCTTTTATAAAAAAAATATTGACAATCTCTAAAGATTTCAATAGAAATTATCTTGATTGATTAAATATAAAATGGACTATGTGGCGATGCAGTTCTTATCTAATGTTCTTGTTTCGTTTGGAACAAAATATATCAGCTTTTCCCCCTCGATTCGAGATATGAAACGCTGCATTGTAGTTTGATTCCCCAGCATTGAAAATTTATTAATTATTCTTTATTACTGATTATTATTTTATATATTTTTTATAACAAAGTGTAGTTTTTACATGAGACGAGAACACCGATTTATCTCTTTAATAAAAATTCATAAGAAAAGTAATTGTTTTTCTAAAAAATGTGTAGATTATATTGTTTTAAATATATTAGGATCAAATTTAGGATTTACATTGTCAGACGTAGTAATATATCGAGTAGCTTTCACCGCATAGTCAAGTTAAGTTGAATCCGCATAGGCAGCTTAAAATGACTGAGCGGGGAATAGTCACTGTTAAATTAAAGTTTAATTTCTCCTTCACAATTTGCACTGACCTTTCTGATTAAACTGCCTTCAAATAATCAGGCAGAAATGTAAATAAAAAACGCCATAGACAAATCTGTCGAGTTTAGTTACAAGCCAGAAAAGTAGACTTGCACCTCAATTCTTGATTGGTACGTTCATATCAGACTTGGAATATAATACGACTACCTTCATATTATGATTGGTATATTCATATCCAGAAGTGGGAATATTTATGTTTATGCAAATTTGTTGTGTAAGTATATATTATATCAGAACAGGAGTGATGCATGTTATTCTCTTCAGATGACACACCGATAGAACTGAGATGTGCTTCATACTGCTGTTACTTATTATGTAACTCGAGTTTGATTCTACTTTTAACTATTTTAATAAATTATTGATTAGTTTTTTTAAAAGTTTTGACTCCTCATTGATGATTCCATTTGACTCCTCATTGATGATTCCATTTGACTCCTCATTGAT
>BGPR01000093.1:1551753-1571337 GCA_013235015.1 Araneus ventricosus | reverse complement strand
TTTGACTCCTCATTGATGATTCCATTTGACTCCTCATTGATGATTCCATTTGACTCCTCATTGATTATTCCATTTGACTCCATGAACTGCTGCCACGCTCTGCAATTCCAACAGACACTGAACTGGCTGAGTCTGGATTGCACAGCAACTGCAAAATGTGGAAGTCCACATCGAACGTGAAAATTTCAATGAACAAACGTTTTAACACATCAAGTACATCTGTCGAAAGTAGCAGTTAGTAATTTCGAGCATCTAAATTTTTTCACTAACTCGTGAAATAATAAATAAATACATGCGATATTTTAATTTTTTAACTTCTTTAATTCTTAAATCACTTTTAACGACACCTCATTTTAATTACTTCTACTTCTATCGTAATAAGCGCACTACAACTTTCTTTTCGAGTCACGTGTCTTTTCCGGGGAAATTCCCTTTTCTGGGTACTTAAACTTTGTGCGCATTCCTATCTGCCCCTTTTTCACGCCAACATGTAACGAATAACAACAGTGCGCAGCCTCGCGCGTTACCTTTTCAAATCTGGTCATGGATACTCGTATAATATAATTATTTTAACTATTAAAAAGTAGCATACTATTGTCTACGATGGAATAAATGAAGATTTAACAACTGCTGCCTTTTCCTTAACATTGATTACTTCACTTTTAAAACATGATGTTACATACATATTTATACTTGCTTGACAGGCATATTCGTTTGAGTGCCAGTGTCTATGCACTATTCCTCAATTTGAGTATAGAACGGGATCGTGGAAAATCTCGGAAATTTAGCTAAAGAGCATTCTAAAGCCTTGTTCCCACTGTGTATGGCTTAGCAAACCTCGGGTCGCTCGAGGTTCGTACTTGTGGATCGTGGTCGGTGGAATTCCGACCAGTCGCGCTACTCTCACGCCATGTGGCTTGGTAAATCTCTCGGCAGCAGTACTAAGGTTTGTCATGGATCAATTCACATGCCTTTGATACCGATCATTTACCGACTACCAATGGGAAATTACGAGTCACCCCACAATCCCCCGAGCAACAACGATTCTTTCAGTTCCCACGACGGGTTATAAAGCGAAACGTGGACCAAATTCGACGAAAGAGAGGCCGTCTGAACGCAGCTTAAGTCTGACTACAGCAATCACTTAGAATAAGGTTTAGGAATGAGTTGGAAAAGGTTTGACTAGTTTTGAGATTGCAATAAAAGACTTCAAACAAAAGAATTCAGCTGATGTTGTCTCAAATTAAGGTGACTTAAGGGGAAGGGACCTTTGGTAGTGGCATATGGGTGAGTGCTTGTTTCCCTTCATTGTGGACGGAGAATGTTTGACAGCTGATGATTGGGTTAGGATGGCTTTTGATTTAGTTGAAGAAGTTCCTAGACAAGCTCCTTGATGTAATCTTCAATTTTATCAATTTTCAAATCATTATGTAACACATTTGTTCGAGAGGAAAACATATTTCTCTTTCAAAAATTCAGAAAAAAAAGTTTATAGCTTCCGATTCGAGGAAAGCTTATTTTTTTCGCCCCAAATCTTTTGAGAGCGAAGCAACAAGACAGGACCGCGAAATTAGCTCTAATGTAAACACCGAGTTGTTTTCTTTGGCCGCTCCTCAAGTCGTAAAAGTTACAGAAAAGAGAACTCGAAACTGCTCATGCGCGCGTAAACATGTCTCGAATAACTGGGTTTTAAAAAGTGTAAATTTTATAAATGTTTGCCTGCTCCAAAAAGGAACGGTTGACAGACTTTGGCTTCGAAGAAAGTGGGAAACACATATTTCTGTACGCATAAATCATCTGATATGTTTTGTATACATTTCTTATCGCATTTATTTGCTCTTAAAAATTTTATTGAGGAAATGAAAGAAGACTCTATTTTAGTCTGCATTTTATACTTTTATGAATTTTTTATGTGTTATTATGCTTATACTTTCTCATATACAAAATTTACCCAGAGAAAGAACTATGAGCGTCGAAAATTCCATCTAGAAATTTATATAATTCTCCATCGAGTCTGAAAAATCCATTTTTACTTTCTCGTATGCGAAGTATACAAAGAGAAAGTATTGTAATCGTCAGAAAATTCGAACTCGAGATTTTGATGAATCTCCACGTTTTAGACCTACCTGAGACCGAAAAACACAATTTTGGAATTATGTCTGTCTGTGTGACTGTCTGAGAATCAATTCGAAAACTATTAGAGCTACGGGGATGAAATTTGGTACGTGATCTTGACACATAATTTGTAGGTTTCTATCAAATTTTGGACAAAATCCGTCCACGGGAAGTGTCTGTCTGTCCGCGCTCATGTGAACTCTGTAACTCAAAAACTTAAATAGTTAGATGGATAAAATTTGGCACACTTTTTATCATCAGGAATGAAGGTTTGTATCAAATTTTGGACAAAATCCGTTGAAGTGTTGACTGTCTGTCAGTCTGTATAATCGCATATTTCTAAACATTGCAAACTCGTAAACCCTAAAGCTTTGATAAATAAAAATTGGTATGAGGCCTGCCAACAATAATTGTAGATCCTTGCCCAATTTTCGTTTCAATCGGTCGAAAAGAAGGTGTTCAAATCGCCTATTTGCCTTTTCCCATCACACAATGACGGGAGGCCGTTATTGCGTAATTGCGCGATTCACTTGCGTAAGTCCTTTCCGCTTCTACCCACGCCTTTCGCCTCCAAGCTTCCGATTCCCAAGCTTTTTTCCTCCACTGCGGTTAGGGACGCTTGTTCATTTTGCTGCCTTTTAGCTTATTTTTTGTCTACATTGTTAGCAGTGTACGAGAAAGCTTAGGGGAGACCACTCCCGCTGGTTGTAATTACGGCTGTGCACATCTGACTGTTTGTTGGCGTGTGTGTGAGCTCTGTATCTCAAGAGCACACGAGCTACATGGATGAGGTTTCCATAAAAAATTCCAAATTTTCCGACATGTTTTTTTTTCTTATAACAAGCAGAGTTTTCAACCAAATTATACGAAACTTACAGAATACTAGACAATATGTTAGAGAAGCATTGTATTAAAATTTGAAGTAAATACGTTGAATATTAGAGGAAATATGAGTATTTATAGTAAATAGATTTTTACTGCGCATGTGCGAAACGTAACGTAATTTTTCTTTCATAACTTCAAAGCCAGATATATAGAGCAACTTATATACAAACTCCAGTTAAATACCGTTAAAATTCAGAAAGATATCGGCATTCCAGTGAGGTGAATTTCAGTTGCACACTAAAGGAAGCTAAATGATGATGGGTTTTCCACAAATTTGATATTTTTAAATTTGGCCGATCATTACATGGCCGAAGTTTAAAGAAAATTTATCTTGCCTTTAAATTAATATTCAAAAAAAAAAATGTGCAATCCAAAAGTGTCCACATTATTTTGTCACCCACCTGTACATCCTTTCGTATACGGAGAACACTTCCAATTTTTTATAGTTGCAACACTATATCTTTAGGGTTTTTTTTAGAATTGATTGCATGTCTGAATCTTTGAAACCCAATCGAAAGTCAATATAAAAAGGCTTCTGTAGAATTCTATGAATAGGATTTTTGAAATGTAATATATGTAATATACGCCATGTTCAATGCATATGGGAAAAAACGTTCGCATATTTGGCAGGTTTCTAAATATAGACGAATGAACAGGGGTTCATAGTAGAGTACTGAATTCATTAGCAGCCTGGCTTGTATCAAATACAATTTATCCGATATGTATAAGGATTTTGAATACCGGTCTTGTTATACGTCCGACAGTAAGGACATCGTAGATTTGAAAAAATGACATGTTAATCTTTCATCCAGATGTGATAGAAAGAAAGAAAAACAATCTAGACAGTATTATATCTGGTCTTATACATTTTCCACTTGCAACCGCATATTGCGCGGCAAAAAATGTTCTATTAAAAAAAAGATTTAAAGCAGGGTTTTTTTTCACTCAGGGAGGTCAAATTTCATGCCACAGATATTTGGAAATTATAACACTTTCGCTTAGTATAATTCTTCCAGCACGACCAAGTAAAAAAGCAAAGAATGTGTCATAAAATCTATTTGATAAAAGCTAAAGCCATTTTGGAATTACAGTAAAACTTCGATTAACCGTTACTCGTTTTATCGTTAGTTTCTGTTATCCATCATCGTCAAAGTAATGTAGATGTATAGTATTACGATATATTTCTGCATATATTACTACTCTTATATTGAACTTTATATTGATAGTTTTGTAAAATTAAATACAGTATGTATGCATTATTCAGTTTTAAAGGATTCTATTTTCATTTTCGTCCTAAACCAGCAGCGAAATCACGTTATTCAACATTTATATAGTCCAAGACAACTCAAGAATGTTATACAGTGGAAGCTATGGATGGTATTCTTCCGCCAAATGAAATAGTCCTGCAATTATTCTAATGTATTTTAAAAGTAATTGACATATTTCAACAGAATTTTGCTTTAAATAACAAAAACCGTTATTTAATTTCTAAAATCTTTTTTCCCCGCCTTTTGTCGGAAATGACGTGGGCCAAGATGACCTTGGGAGCATTCGGGGGAGAAGCTTTTTTTCTCTGCCACTTCGAAGCTCACATTTGGCGAATAATCGCTCTTGGTGTTGGCAGCATGTAACACAGCATATTATTTTTTGCATTTTATATGTTTGGCTCATTCTGTTTAGCTATAAAAACTAAATGTTAAACTCAAGATTTAACGGATTCATTTGTGCGCAAGTTTATCCAAAAAATATTTGGATACAATGAAAATTATTATAAGAGTGCTAAGAAAAATATTTAAAATAGAATATGAAGCTTTCTGTTATGCTGTATAATATAAAACATTCAATGTACATACCTTAACTTCTCAAAACTCCGTATTAGAAGAGTGAAAAAAAAAGTTTTACTGAATATAAAATTTGAGTTGTAATTCGATTATTATTCAAGCATTATTCATTGTAAATATTTTAGTTTTTTTCATTAAATTTCCTTTTAATTATTAAAAAAAATTATGCATCCTTTATTTCAAGATAACATAAAAGCATGGTTGGTGTAATCAATTCTTTTTTTTTTTTGCATAGAATCTTCTGCTGTATACAATTTTAAATATATTGTCAAGTGCCTACTATTGATATTTCTCAGTCTTCCTTTAATTAATAATGCACAAATTATGTACTTAAAAACAATGTAATAGTAAAAAAAATATCGATCCAAGAAACTTTCTTTTTGCTTTGAGAACGACACGTTGGCGCACACGAAGCAAAGAAAATCTACTTCTGGTTGTTGGCAAATTCTGATAGGAAGTAACCCCAAAACGCGTAGAAACACCAACTACGTCATTCATCGGTGCAGCGCCGGAAGCATAGCGTAATCTCTGTTAGTTTCTTGGCCTGTCTTTGAGTGTAGTAAGAAATTTCTGTTATCCGTCTATTCGGTTATCTGTCACAGCTCTGATCCCGACGGTGAAGGTAATAGAAGTTTCACTGCATATCTTAATACTATGAAATACAGTGACCTCTCACTATACGCGCTCTCTTTTATGCGCGTTTTTCACTTATGCGCGTTTTTTCCGCTGTCCCGGCCAGGGATATAGGAACACAATGATAACTCTTATTCATTTATGCGTCGCACTAAAACAGCACCTCTCACTTATGCGCTCTCTCTTTTATGCGCGTTTTTTCCGCGGTCTCGGCCAGAGATATAGGAACACTATGATAAATTTGAGTCATTTATGCGCCGGACTAAAAAAGCACCTCTCACTTATGCGCTGTCGCAAAATTTTTTTTAGTTCAAAAAGTTTTTTAAAAAGCAGAACAAGAAAGCAGAACAAAAACCCCTTTTTGTTCTGCTTCTAAGAATGCTTCCCTCGCCCTTCCTCTATTCTTCAGATTCCAGGAACACATTCCTCTAACTTATACACAGGGGTGTACGAGGGGGTTCTTGTGATTGACGTCAGTAAGAGTCGCATTTATACAGCGGCCAATTAGAGAGGTTCGCTAACGAAAGAACCATCTGTGAAGTTTTGGTTATTGTTAGATGGTTACGTTTTAAAATGGCGAAAAGAACGAAATTGTCGCTTTCGTTTAAAATGGATGTTATTAAAAAATTCGAAGAAAATCCTAGCACCTCGAAAAAAGTTTTAGCAGAGCATTTTAATGTCCCAGAAACGACATTGAGAGCGATTTTAAAAAATCGGGAGCATTTCTATTTTCTTTGTGTTCTTAAAAAATAATTAACATCTTATTTACATTTTTCAGTAGTATATACATAGTATTAATTAACAATACATGTGCACTGTATTGATGTTTCACTTTTAAGCTCCCCTTTGTGATTTTTCACTTATACACGTCTCTCACTTATGCGCGTCTTTTTCGCTGTCCCCTGCGCCCGCGCATAAGTGAGAGATCACTGTAAATAAAAATACTAATAAAGGGAACTTCATTTGTCGAAGAGTTAAAAATACAAAAATAATAGCAGACAACGATAAGAAGTAAGAATCCGGTGGGTGACTTCATCAGAGGCCATCCATCCATGCAGATTCAAAAATGGAATAGGTTTTCTGTAGAGGAAAAAGACCTTAAGGTCGCATATTTAATATCCTCTAAGGCCTGAACCCATTCCGGAATATATTGGAAAGAAAAACATTTATTCACAAAGAAGAAATTAAAAACAGTCTTTTACACAAAGAAAAGAAGGGCTTAAAATCTTACCTCTAATAAAAGTCGTGGAACAAAAGAAAGGACGCCGCACCAAGCATGCGTTACAATGTAAACAAAGTAAATAGATGCGCGCACCTATCTCCATCTAGTGAGGGAAACACGAACTATAGACTAGAAAAATTTTGTGTATATTTTTCATAAAGATTTTTTTAAGCTTTTTAATTTATTTTTAATTTTTATAAATTTTTTTGGTGTTTTTATGCATTTTTATAATTTTTATTTTAATTTTTTAATTTTAATTTTTTTGTTTTATTATTCAGAGATAATAATACGAAGTCATATTTGTGTACGAAGACGTTCTGATTTGAAAATTCTCGATTTTATGAGCTTTTCGTGGTTATTCGTACGTATCCACAGACACAATCGTCCTCTATAAAATAATATAAAGCCAAAAGGAAAAGTTAATTCAGATCTCTTGCGACAGTTTTCCTCCACTTTTTATGTTACCTGAATTTGGAGTATCTCTCTGTATTACTGAAGCCGTATTGTAAATAAAGTGTTCATATTCTTTTATCTTTTCCCTTCCTCATTACATGACTGTTATTTTTCACATTTTTGTCGTTTGTTTGCTTAAAAAATTCTGACCAACTTATGCAATCCATGCCCTTGTGAAAATGCTGCCCTGTGTTGTAAAGAATGTTAATTAAGAATGAAACACCTGCCAACAATGTACACCTGCATCAAAACAGCTGCTGATAGTTATGACATAAGAATAGAGTACATTACGATTCCCTAATAGCACAGGAAAAACGGCCGATATTTTAAGAATAATGTTGTGGAATATCTCACTCGTTATCCTGCATCGTTCGGCGCGAATAATAATGTGTTTGGCTTAGAAATCTGTTGATTGGTTGAAGATCCTTCGGTAACCCTTAAACCGAGAGGGGGTCACGAAACACTCCACGCCTCCTCCCAAGGAAGGCGCAAGAGTTGTAACTCAGTCAGACGTCTCCCAGACTTTGCCATGGGGAGTTTCCACTCACCAAATTATCTTGTGGTTGTGAGGTCAATAGTATGGCTTGAAACGCTTTCATTCGTTTGATACTTAGAAACATTCGCTTCATGAAAAATGCGAATGTGATTCTAACATTAAAATGAGGAGTTAGTTTATAGATTATACAAAATAATTTATGGAAATGAGATGAAAACTGAAGAGCTATTTATGATTGCAAAGAATATGAAAAAATAAACAGAATCTACATTTTATAGCTTTCTGCAATTAAAGAAAACAAAGAGATTGAATTATCTGTAGAAGCAAGTAACCGTTTTAATTTTACTGCAGTGAAATGTATTGTTAAAAATGCTATATAAAAAAAATATTCTAAAAAAATTGTCAAAATTAAGGAAAGAAAATGTACGACAATTAAATTAGTATCATTGAAAAGAAATTTTTTTAAATTTTAAGACGGCATAAAAAATCTTTTTCCACAATAATATGAGACAAAATGCCGACTTTACTGATGATTTCATATGCAAGCCTGCTCATTGAGAAGTGCAATACGCATTTTCTATTAACCTTATTTTTAACTGAAACTTGGAAGATTGTATTACATGCAAGATCAAAGAGATAAGAAAATAGTGAGGAAACAGGACAAAGAATTAATAATATATAAATAAAACAAATTTCATGAATAAAATAAATACAAAAATTTATATCAAGATAGAAATTTTTTATGAAAAATAAATAAATCTTATGGAGGTTTTCTTTAAATCAAAATTTGGTCTAAACTTTATTTTACAGAACTTTAATTGAGACCATTTGTTCACAACATCGTGAATGCCTAGTATATCTCTCACCATGTATTTTAAAGAAACGAGTAACATTAATTAATCCAAATGTTTATTATCCATGTTCGTTTGAGTATATCCATCTTCAATTTCGCAAGGTTCAGAATGAGACGAACAACTTTGAAACTTGAAGGTAGAACATTTCATAATGTAAATGCTACTTTTGAAATATTTACTAAAAACAAGCATTTTTCACTGAATTTAGAAGTATTTGCAATTCAAGCATATAAAAATTCTTATTCTTCTGAAAAAAATTCTGAATACTATTCTACTATTTATCGATTCCTTAACTAATTATTTCTCTTTACTGGAAATGACAAAAAAAAAGTTTCAAACACTGAAAATACAGAATAAATTTGTTCGTTAATCATAGTAAGTTTTCTAATTATTGTATCAATATTTTGTGATACATTTATATCTTCATTTTATTTCAGTACATTCACTTTACAGAGACAAAGTTTTAACGAGAGTATGTATAATTATGTATAATATTTCCATGGAACACGAAAAATTTTAGAATTCTTTCCCTAATACAGTACAGTTGAAAAGAGATTTTACGAATTAGCAAGTAATTTTCTGTGATTATTAGAAAGCGTTGTAATTATTGAGATAAGTATTTAAAAAATAATTATTATTCGAGAAAGTTACTGTGCTGTTAGACATAAAAACTTCTCGTGGAAAAAGAAAACTAATGAAACAAAACCAAAATAATAATAATAATAATAATAATAAATCGAAACTGACTGGTGCATATACTATTTTTTAAACTTTTGTTGACATGTACTGTGATAATAATGTTGATGTCATTTTCCTCAGATCCTTAAAAATAACCCTTGGATAATTTTTCAATTCATGGAAATTATTTTAAAGAATCTTTTACTGTGATGGCTAATTGCAAAGTTTTTAGCTCAGATTCGTAACTCGAAAATTTTCTCTGGTTCCTTCTTATTTCCTATTAAAATAATAAGATATGGTCTATATTCCGAGTATTTTGATTTATACGATGTCAAAAATAAAAATTTTATTCCTTCTGAATTATTTCCATTATTTAAGTATTTCTTATCTCGTGCCTTTAGTGATCATAAGATAACAATTTTTAAAGGCTATAATTCCTTTAAAAGATCGTAGAACGTTTTGTAAATGGATAGAGACATAAAAGTGTTTAAGTAATTAGCGAGAAAACTGCAGATTTGAAATCCAGTTTCTGCAGTCAGTTTCTCCTACACTTTATGTTTTGCTATTATCTTCCTGATGGCACGGCATTGCTCGGGATCCATATTTTTTCATATGCCTCGTAAGCATCACAAATTCTATACAATATACACCACATCCTTTCCATAATAGAACAAAACACCACCCTGTGCCTTGTAGCCGTGATAGCTATTTTACAGATGAGATGGACACAGAGCGGAAAAGACAATCTGAACCCACCATGGGGCCACCCGGCTGACTCTCTCGGCATTTATTGAGAACAAAAAATGGGGGGAATATATACATGGGGTTAACACTGCTACAGATCGCAGAGATAAGATATTTTTGTTCTGGTACAGGCCTTGATGAAATACAAGCTTGCCGCGAGAGCAGCTCCTTTCCATGACAATGTAACGTCCCTCAAAAATAAAAAAAATAGAAAAAAAGGGTGAGGGATTCCCTCTTTTCGTTAAGCAGTTTGGTTCTCAAATTGCTATCTTTTTTGTCCCTACCATTACGTAAATGCCGCTGCAGAAAAAGAAAGTAAAGGTCGAAAGTGGTCTTTTGTCATCTTCGCCTGAAGGCATCATTCAACATGTAGGCAAGAAGGCCGAAAATAAACGAAAACATTTTACGACCAGTTTTTCTTATTTGTTTATTAGGGAAGGACTCCTGGGTGGCGTAGAAAGTGTCAGAGGAAATGAGAGTGAAAAAATATAGTTCAATTCACCCGGCCCCGTTTGCCATGGATAAAAATAAAACACTTTTGAAAATAAGTTGGACGTCGGCTAGCTGATTTTGTATTTATAAAGTTAATATTTCAATCACACAAAAAACGTTATTAAAAAGGATTACTTCATAAAAAAAACTTGCTATGCGACTGACTAGAATGAGTTTACAAAATGCGATTTTTATTTCATTTTCTTGCATGTTTTATAATAAATTTGTTGATATTATCGCCAAATTTATTTTTTTGGTTAGACCAGATTCAGTATATAAAACGGCTTTTGATGTAAATTATTTTTGACTAATACTAGATCTTAAGTAATTTTTTTCCTCCCGCTGGTGTGGCATTTTGGAGAAAAGGGCGCCACCTCAAGGGATCAAAAATTATGAGGCTCGTTCCAAAATATCCCTCGTGTTTCTTAAAACACGGTTGGCAATCAACAGAACGATTGCAAGACTACTAAAAGAACAAAGTTAAATGACTATTAGAATTTTGAAGTTTAAAATTACGTTTTCAAGGAATATTCACGGTTCCACTGAAAAAGTAATTTTTGCCTGTCATTGACAGGCAATCAAAACAATATTTAGTAATTAAATAACCTACGGCTTTCCATATACGAAGTATACAAAGAGAGTATTGTTATGGTGAAATAATTCGGCCACGTGGTTTTGAGGAATATCCTCATTATAGACCATATTTTTATGTTTGAAAAAAAAAAGTATTTTTTTAAAATTTCGAAAATTTTATATGTGTGTGACTACCTGTCGAAATCGCAATAGGCTAGATGTTTGCAACTTGTTGATTTCTAGCAATTTTCGACGAAATTCGCTGGTGAAAAAACTGTCTTTCTGTCCGTCTGTGTACGCGAATGAAAACACGATAATTCAAAAAGCTCAACAGATAGATAAATAAAATTTGGCAAATTGTTTTGTTAGGGTACACTCGTCGAAAAAAGTATAAAGTCGCAAAAATACATGACAAAAAAACTAGAAATTTATATCATATTTTTCATTATTTTCACAGCAAAAATAAATGTAAGTTTAATTACTTAATGTGATTTTATAAGCAATTAGTTAAAAATCTATACAGTTAGATTTGGGAAAATATATAGCGTCGATATGATTTATTCTTTAGTAAGTGATATTTGAACCTCATTTTTCTTTTACTTGTATTACTGGTCGATTCATAGAACCAGAAAGAACTTGAGAGATATCCGGGTCAATTTTATTCCACAAAATTTTTATTGTGGTTTTAAGAAAAAATTTGCTTCTCTCCTGTCGCCCATTCTTGTAAACATATCGAACCAGAATTCCCGAAAGTTTTCCCATTGGATTCAGGTCGGAACTCCGATATAACCATTGAAGAGTTTTTACCAGGATTTTGTAGGATACCGCTTTCATCTAGGATTTTTCAGAATAATGAATTATGCACAGATACTTTGTCTTGTTGAAATGTTCAATCTCCTGATGTTATCAGAAGATATATCAGGAACAAATTATCTGCCAGCAAACCCTGATATAACGATGAATTCATTTTGACAAATTCAATTTCAGTTTCACCACTGACGGCAAATGCGGCCCAGACTATGACAGATCTGAATTGGCGTTTTGAAAAAAAAGTCTGATTCTGTATGCAGATAATACCAGTAAAACTGAAATCGATCTAAATCATTTAGAAAAAACATTTTTCCGTCCAAAAACTTCACATCATTCCGGTTCAGGGCCGGCCTTAGGAAATGCGGTGCCCAATTGGAAATAATTTTGGAAAACTTCGATATACTAAAGTTTTAAGAAAGTATACATAATGAATACATAAATAATATGAAATTGTAATAAATAAATTAATAATATTTATTATTAAAAATTTAATAATTTTAATAAACTTACTTAATACTTAAAAATTAGTTTTAAAAAATTCAAGAAGGGAGAAATTTTTTATTGTTTTTTATGGGATGCATTGTAAAACAGATAAGTTACTCGAGTGAATTAAAGACCTTAAAAAGTTATTTATTCATGATCACTAAGTATAGTTCCCAAACATTTTTATCAAATAATAGATTGTTATTCATGTCAGCAATTTAATACTACGACAGTTCATAAAATTCGCAAGACAGTTTACAATTTGATTGTATTATATACATATTTTAAGGTTAGGTTATATTAACGTCCCGTTTTGAAGCAACACGAGGGCTATTTAGGGACGGGTCTTGTAACTTTGAACCGCGGTCAGATGACGAGGACGATGCCTGAACTGATGCCCCCACTCTCCAAGCTTCCGCGCCAAGCCAGCGGGAGGACGTTTGGCCACTGCGTATGATTTAGCGTGCAACAGGCCCTATACACGGCGGATCTTCAGTGGAATCGGGTTTCGGGCCTGCGGCCCTCCGGTCCCGAGGTCGAGATCTTACCACTAGGCCACCTCGGCCTACATATTTTAAGAAGCTAATATACAGATTCTCAGGAATGAAGATGCTTCATTGCTAAATGTATGTGGGTAGGTGCCTAAATTTTAATATTAACTAATTTCTTTCTGAATTAAAAAATCGCTCACAAAAGAAAGCTTTTACAGTAAAGTTGGGGCGGCAATAAATAACTCATTCAGATTAAGTATAACAGTGAAAAAGTTAGTTATATTCAATTGGCTGTAATTAATGTTAGTAATCGCATAATAAAAGTATATGTTCACCTCCAATAACTTTAAAAAACTCATTCAAGCTAAGTTTATATTTGTTCCGCAGTTAATAAATAATAGCACCCTAATGGTTTTTATATCAAATTAATAAAACTTTTATGAAAAACAAATATTTTTTCGTACTACATATTAAGATTCAGGTTAATATACGAAATTAAATTTATTAAAAATTGTTTGTATCTCTCGAGGTTTCTGATATGTGTATTTTGATAATTAAATCCCGGGAGAAATTAAATGGTTCTCAATTCCACTCTTAGTATGAAACACAATTTTAGAATAGTTTATAAATGTTTTCTTAGATTTAAAAATGTAAAAAGAATATGCAAAATAAGCCAACGATAAACATACAAATTAAAACTGCCATTTTTTTTTGTTTCTATTTAATTCTTCTGTTAAATTATTGTAATTTTTTAAAAATTCTAAACATGTTAAATAAACGCAGTATTGATAATTTCTCTTTAAAAAGTTTAAAAGAAAAAAAATAATTAAAAAAAAAACAAATCTACATTTGAGCGTTTAAGATGACTGTCTTCAAAAAACTGCCAATATCTAGGGTCAGTCAAAAGTGAAACAGTGTCAGCTAGCTGTAAGTAAAAATTGGACAACAATGGTTTCCAATAAATTTAAAAACATAAAAAAAATCCTAAGGATAATGTTCTGAAATCAAAAAGATACTTGCTAGTTTTGCTTTGTTTTGTTTTGTTACTTCAACCAAATTTACTTTTTGGATAGATTTACTTTATTATTTTGATTTTTAACTATGAATTTAAATCTATTTTTTCACTTAAGGCAGGATAATCCTCTCTGGAAGTTATGACATTTCTTTATTTTTTATAATTAGATTAAACAATCAGGTTATAATTAGTTAAATAATGTGTACTAATTACGATTTCAATCTGAATAAACCATCTCTTGCATGATCAAAACGAAAATTAATCGTCATTCTGTTTCATGATTTCAAAGAGCCAGCCTAATACTTCTTTAACAATTGAATGTAAAGATCTAAATCATTAATTTGATAAAATTCAGAACACATTGCCTCAAAATTTAGTTTCAAATATTGATACATTTTCTGTTCACTGTTTTTCTTTTCCTTGTAAAACTAATTCATTCTTTTGAAACAATTAATGCTTTCAGCTTACCAAAAATTAAATAATTTTACGTATTTAAAGTAAGTTGGAATAATTAATATACAGTTAATAAAATAAGCGAATCATTCCGTCGTTGAATGCAGTCAGTATTTTACGAACCCTCCTGACCTCGAGCAAACCAGAAGAATGGAGGGACCACTCCTCGTTGTAATTTGACCACTGTGCCCCGAAACACACAACACCCTTTTCCTTTGCTGCCTTTAGCCGCCAAATTGCATGATGCCTTTACCACTCTTGTCAGAACTTTTTCGAAGACTAGTAAAATGAGCTGCAGGAAAAAGAAGAAATACGTCATTGTACCCTCTCTAGTAAGAACCCCGTACTGCTGGCAAAGAGAGATTCTTCGGACATGCTGAGAGCCTGAGGGAACAATAAAATGTCAGCGGCATCAATTTGTAATATAAGTGTGTGTCTAGCTATTTCCTACAAAAATTTCTCACTTTCCAGCCCCCCGTTAGTATATTGTCTCATTCTTACTCACAGGAAACAAAATACGTAGACTTCTCGTCCACCCCCTTCAGGGCCATAAAATGTGTTTCCCTGGTTCTGAATCCCTTGCACTTGAGTCAAGGGCACTCCTTTTTATCTTGCATTTATGATAGCAGGGAAAGTCTTAGAGCATTGTTGACTGGTGAATCAGTACTGTGCTACACTAAAAATACTTGGAAAAAAATCCACGGAACCCCAAAAGTTAGTACCAAATTTAAATCAACATTGTCTATTTGATAATTCGGCCCTGTATATAAGGAGTTTTGGGGCAACAAATATTATGATAAACTGAAACAACAAAACATTATTACGAAACTGAGATAACGGATCATTCAAGAATATGTAATGGTTTCAGTAGTTTGATTATAAAAAAATACAAAACTACAATTGACAATTGATTTCAGACAAAACGGTTAATAATTTACAAAACTTTTTCTATCAATCAGAATATTCTTTATTTATAGGATCGGATATTTTTTTAAATTATAAAACAACAGGACATAAAACTACAAATCTTCTTCTTTTTTTTCCTACTTATTCTTTCAAAATACCTCTTGGCTATATTTATATTTGCCGTATAAAGCATGCTGTTCAAGACTACAAATTTAAGATAAGCTAATTAAGCTTTCACTTGCAAAATTTTAATAAACACAATTAAAAATATTATTTATTCCCGTTTAAGGTTATAATTAGAATAGTAATAATTTATTGTACTAAAATGAGCGTTTCTTTAGTAAGCACATTACTCATAATTTCTATAAAACACTCATCTTAAAAGACTTACTGGTAGAGTAGAAAGAAATATGCAATGGTATCAAATGGCATGTTTAATAAAAAAAAAATAATAACCGTACTTAAATCAACATTTTCATCATTATTTTAATTATTGTGTAGAAAAGAGTTAAATTGTTTTATTTTAGACAATCAAAATTACTATAAGTAGTCTTCTCGATGGAAAAAAAAAACTGCTTGGAAATTCACCTTAAACGGAATTCCCATTAATTATTATAATGTCCACGATATTCAAACGGAAGTATATACTCTTATTTCGCGTCTGAACATTTGAAAAATCTTATTTTATTTTATCGTGAACATTCCCTAGTAATTTATATTTGCAAAACATTTTTGGATTTATTAAAACAAATCATGTTTTTGTAATGCAACAAAAACACGTTTTTTCATATAATTTGTTAAAAACAATAATTTATTTTAATTTGAATAAATTCGATTTCATTCTTTGTAGCACGCTAGCGCGGGGCCCTATTTGGAGCAATCGGTCCAATCGGCTTAACGCCGGCCCTGAGATCCCTGGTATCGTCCTCATATTTTGATAGCGGCTTAAATTATGAGGTCCGTAACCCTTGCGTTACTTCTGACCGGGAATTAATATAATTGAACTAAACTAATTCAGGTAATTTTTTTATCATTTTCAATTTTAAGAAAGAACTCTCAGCAGATGCGACGGTTATTGGAAATAAAGGTCAATACAAGTTTCAGAACAGTAACGAAATTTGGATACTATTAAAATTAATTATTTTTAAATAAATAATCAGTACAGAAAGGCAAAATTCGATAACAAATTTTGATTTCGTTAAATAAATCAATGCAATCAATTTTCATTTTGCAATCTTCGCCGCGAAGCTTTGTGCTTTCGTACGGTTCGCAACTCCCTCGGTGTGGCCTGCAATTGAATATTTGATGACAAGAACAATTGCTTGACTCCATTAGGAACGTTCAAGTAGACAATAAACAGAACAGGTGCAATGCTACTAAAAAATCGGAGTTAATTGTCTATGTTTAAAATTCCGTTCTTAAGGGGATCATGAATATCAAACTATTTTAGGTCAATCAACTCAAATAAAATCCCACATGAGGAAGGTGTGAATTGTCGTTACTGATTGAACAAGAAGTATTACGTTTACAACGAAAACGAAACCGTGGTGCGCATGACCGACGCTTCGCCTTTGCTATTTAACACAGTACGGCTAACATATTATTTAACCATATTAAATATATTTATTTTAATTGTAGAAATATGAATTCAAATTTAAAAAACAAAAACAAATCCCACTGATTAGTAGTGACCTGAATTTTTTAGTTTACCTCATTTCCAAAGTTAATTCGGCCGGTTTCTTACTCCGTTTTTGGAGTTTTTTTTAATTGGTTATAACAGGTCAAAAAATAACAACAAAAAAAATCGGTTTATCGAAACAACACTCCCCATCCCTAGTAAGAAGTATTTATTATTACTTCTAATTTTGGTCGAACTTTCAAAAAAACATTGCTTGTGAAATCTTTGTAATTTGTAAAAATTTAAACTTAAGAGTTCCCCTTTATAAATAGCATGTCCCGTTGTCCCCAAGCACATCTTCGGGACACCGAAATGTCACGTTTTCAGAAAGAGAGGAACCCACAGCTACAATTAAAGAAATCCAATAAAAAATCCGACAGTAGTGCCTAAGTTGAAATTAGCCTGAAAGTTTCATATTAACTAATGAGTTAGTAAATTTTTTTATTAATAAAAAACATTAAAATATTTTTCACTTAACCAGGTATCGCCAGATATATCAGCTAGTATAAAATATTATATTATGCAAAATCCTCTTACAGTTGCAATTTAATACATGGAAACACAGACTGTAACTAATTAAAAATTATAACCATTTAATTAATTACTAGAAAACCTTCACTAAAACCTTCCTGTTGCTTCACAATATTTTAAAGCAAAATTTACGTTTTCCACACCAAAAGCTGCAAGCAAAGCAAAAGCGATTTATCCAAAATTTTGCACAAGACTGTTGATAATAAAATTTTTAATGATCTTTATTCTCTTCAGAGTCAATGAGTTATAGTTTACTGTTTCGATGGCACATCTCAGCTTCTGGTAATAGATCCTTGAAGTTTAAATTATAATTAAATGGAGCGAAACTTGTTCTAAAACTTGACTTTACTAACTTCCATACTGCTCCAACTTAAACATGACTCACGGAAGATTTCACATATACAAGGCCGTTGTACTTGATACTTGCTCGTTGTAGTTGAACTTCGCCTCCGTGGAATTTTAATTTACCTAAATTCCTCTTTAAACATTCAAACTTTAATATGAATTTCGATTCCCTGTAAAAAGAAAATCTTTACTTATGATGCAGATAAAATCTTCTTATTTAACAGCATGCCAGCAACTAATATTTGAAGTTCCGAAAATTCAATAACATTATGTATCTAAACAGATATTTCTCAACAAAAGTGGGGCCTGTTCCAAGGTTGACATGCAGCGTCTCCAACAAGTTTTCGTACAAAATAATTTATTACATTTTGCTATTTATTACATTGCAAAATCTGGCTTAGTAAGGACTTAAAGAATAGATGAAAATGATAAATAATTAGATTTTTTATAAAGTTAGCAAGCATTTCTCCCACAGAAAAAAATCATAAATCAAATAACAACAAAAAATACTTCATAAATTTATAAAATACAATTTAATTTGCGACTTGTCAGAATAAAATTACTATATGTAATCTTTTCTCATTTATCTTTCATTCTTTATAGCAAACTCATCGATAATATAATCATAATTAAGTCTTTTTATTAGTTTGGGTTTTATACATAAAATGACCATGGAAGTAAATTGTTCCTGATTATTGATAGATCTTAATTAAACTTTAATTATTTTCTATCTTGAGAAAGACTTTTCTGGAAATCCGGCGCTAATTGACGAGATCTCTAAAAGTTTCAAAAAAGTAACAAAATTTGGATGCAATTTAAATAAATAATTTTTAATCTTTTCATTTAAAAAAAATCCGTTGTTGTATATTGTTGTATTGTTATAGAGCACCGTTTATTAGTCTTTCAAAGGACTGACGTGAAACGACGTATAAATGAAAAGATGTATAATCGAAACGAATTACAATGCATTTGTATGAATGAGGACTGTGATGAAACGACGTATAAATGGTGCTTTACTGTAATCCTGGAAGGCCAAACTCGATGACAAATTCTGATTTCATTAAATAAATCAGTATAGTCGATTTTCATTTTGCAAAATGAATCAGCGAAGAGTAAAATAGCAGGTTCTCGGAAAAAACCATATGGACGAGATCCTCCCTTTCGGAAGGAGATAAAGATCTCCTACCAGGCGGGGGAAGGAGGCCTGCCCTTTGGGTAAATGAGGGCTTCATTCATAGTGCAGTTAAATTACCCCAATCATAGAAAGAGGGACTGCTGACGTCATTACAAAATACTGAACGGTTGCTACAATTGTAATAAATCTTGAAATTGGCGAAAATTAGATAGCAAAAATTGCGGTTCTTGCCTGTTTTTCGCCAAAATTGCGTTGAATAACGAGAGACGTCGTGTCAGAATATTCCAGTATCGCCCGTTATAGTGAAGGTATTTCTCGACATTCCTGTGCTATTAGGGTTGTTTGTTTTTTGTTACAGCATTTTCGAAGAAGACATTTGAGATATAGATTATTTAATAATATAGTTTCAAACTTGAAATGGCAATTTCCAGCTGTATGGCTACCGACTTCTGAACCAGGTAGAAATAAAGTTTTAAGCATTCAGCTATGGACTTTTAACATGATAATGTTTATAGGCTAGCATACTTTCTGTATATTCCGTTATACGACATGTGTGATGCGACATTCATGATACAAATATCGTTCAAAATGCTCTATAGAACAGATACAAATATCGTTCAAAATGTTCTACAGAGCAGATACAAATATCGTTCAAAATGCTCTACAGAGCAGATACAAATATCGTTCAAAATGCTCTACAAAGCAGATACAAATATCGTTCAAAATGCTCTACAGAGCAGATACAAATATC
>BGPR01000093.1:1537404-1551743 GCA_013235015.1 Araneus ventricosus | reverse complement strand
AGATACAAATATCGTTCAAAATGCTCTACAGAGCAGATACAAATATCATCCAAAATGCTCTACAGAGCAGACCGTTGAGCCTAGCCGCCAAATTTGGCAGGTAATTGCTTCTTGAGTAGCAGGTGCTCACTAATAAAGGATTTTTTTAACATTTTAATTAGATTTTCAATTAAAAATTAGTCGAAGTTTTAAAGATTTTTCTCGATAACTTGGGAGCATATTATCGCAAAAAACCATTTTTACACCACTTTAAAATGCAAAACATTAGCTTTTCGGGAATATAAATTTTATTTCCGTATAATTGTTTCTCTAATTTCAATTAACTTTAAAAATATTATTCAGTATATTTTACCACAATAATTACTTTTCACTGCTCCAGTTGCTGCATCTATACGCACACTCGTTGCCACGATATTAAATGTATTTTTTAATGTTCACTTTGAGGCCGCGGTGGTCTAGTGGTAAGATCTCGTCGTTGGGTTCCAGGTTCGAAACCCGATTCCACTGATGATCCGGTGTGTATTGGGCCTGTTGCACGTTAAATCATACGCCGGGCTCAAACATCCTCCCGTTGGTGCGGAAGTTTGGAGATGGGGTGCCAGCTCAGGTGTCGTTATCATCTTCTGACCGCGGCTCAAAATTACGAGGTCGTCCCAAAACAGCCCTCGTATTGCTTTAAGACGGGACGTTAGTATAACTAACTAACTGTGTGCACTTAATTGTTTCTATAATTAAGAGTAAGTTTTTAAAAACAATATAAAGAAAGACAAACGATTCAAGTCTAAAACATTATGATGTTTCGGAAAAGAGTGTTAAAAAAAATTATAAAAGATTGTTACTATATAAACTAGAATGAGGAATAAAAAAATACCCGTTAACGACAAGTTTCAGTCATCCCCAAAATGAACAAATCTTTTAGTTAAGCTGAATGGCATCGAATTCCCACTGAAAGACAGTTTGTTGTGCAATTTTGAAATTTAATCGATGATCAAAATTATTCATGTTTTGTTTTTCATATAACTTTTGGCATTTCTGAATGTTCGCACATTATTAAGATGTTTTGATTCAAGTGATTTATAGCTCATTACAATAAATTCTGCTTTCCCATCAGTGCAATGTCAGAAACTTAAGAATTGAAATAAGAAAAAATCGAGAGAAAAACCCTAATTTTTAATTGATTGTGTGGAGAGCTAGAATACTGATGTTCCATTGTTCATCTACTAGAGTGTGCTTTTTTCTTAATATTAAATTTGGCATACGGCCTTAATACCAAGTTTGACTGCACTTCTTCATATTAAATTTGGCATACGGCCTTAATACCAAATTTGGCTGTACTTCTTTATATTAAATTTGGTATACGGCCTTAATACCAAATTTGGCTGTACTTCTTAATATTAAATTTGGCATACGATTCAATACCAAATTTGGTTGTACTTCTTAATATCAAATTTGGTATGCGGCCTTAATACTAAAATGGTAGATACATACCAAATTAATTTAAGTCGCATTCTGTCAGCAGGAAGTCTATCTACACATAAGTGTGTATATGAACACGATAACTCAAAAACGTAACCAACCAGATGCCTGAAATTTGGCTTAAGGTTTTAGCACTAGACTTATAGAACTGTATCAAAATTTGGATCACATCTGCCATCTATAAATTCCGTCATGTAACATGCATGTTACAAAAATAACTAATCTTTAATCGTTCAATTAGCTTTTTAATTAAAAATTGGTCGAAATTTTAACGTTTTTCCTCAATAACTTCCTTAGCATATTATCGCATGAAAACCATTTTTATACCACTTTAAAATCCGAAAAAAAAAGCTTTCCAGTTACACCAAATACATTTCCGTACAGGTTTTGTTTTTCTCTAAATTTAATAATTTTTTAAAAATATTTTTAAGTATATTTTACAACAATATTTTTCGCTATTTTAGTTACTGTAATTACATGCACCGCACGCGACGGTATTAAATACATTTTTTGCGTGTACATTATCGTTGCTGTATAATTAAGAGAAAATTTTTATAAATAATACAAAGGCAGACAAACCAAGCCTTAAACCTTATCATGCTACGATGTTTTGGACTAGAGGTTCGAAGAGGTCTCCTTTAATTTTTTTTTCTTTCAAATAAAGTGAGCATTAAATGGCATCAGATGATTGATATTGCCATCCTCGTTTCAATGGCTGCCTTGGCTTCTCAGCAGGAAAAAACATATGGCAAGAGAAAATCTTGAAGATTCACGAAATAATGTAGGTTGCGTGTGGTTTATCGAATTTAAATGTGTAACGCAGGAACGGCATCAATTTCAGACTAAATAGAATCGAAATTCACTTTCTAGAATTTATGAAAGGCAAAACAGATTTATGACGATGTTTTGATTCTTCCATGTTTCATAGAACCTGCGTGGAAATGTCTTACCGAGCCGATGTGTTATATGCGGAAGAAGTTCTAAAAGTTCTATATGTTTAAAATAATTGGCAAAATCAAAGAACCAGTTCCCCCATCGCCTGCCCCTGTACCGATTTCCCCAATTTTCGTTTCATATAAAAGTTCATGACCCCTAGATACATCATCAGTTGTCACCTATCCCCACCACGATTTTCGAGAGAAATTGAAAATACACCACTTCACTGTACATTCTCTATGGGGCCGTTCAAATATTACGTAAGCATGTTTTTGGTATTTTTTGACTCCCCCTCCCCCCTTGTCAGCAAAAATAAGCAAATCGCAAACCACCTTCTTATAATTACGTAAGCAAACTGCAAACCCCCCCCCCTCCAATCTTTTTTCTTACAAAACGTATAACAGTAATAATCTAATTTTAAAAATTTTAGGACTTAATTCAAATAAAAAAACTTTTAACTCGACTTAAAATGAAAAAAAAAATGTAAGTTTAATTTCCTTAAGTTTAATTTTTTTAGAACTTTTTTAAGAAAATTCAAGTTTAATTTTCTTTTGCCAAATTTAACTTTTTTTTCAAATTTAACTTTTTTTAATTAAATTATTTGTGCAAGTTACAAGAGATTTTCGGTAATAAAGTGATTTTAATGTCTTATCGTATGACGTAAACATCACTCATACTCCCCCTCCCCCGTGGGCGGAAAAAAACAGGGAGGGGGGGGCCCCGGCCCCCCCCCCCCTTGGGTGCTTACGTAATATTTGAACGGGCCCTATGGGAGAAAACCTTGACAGACTTCTCCAGCCCTAACCACTGGACCGATTTCACCAAGTCCCATTTTATAACTCCTAAATAAATTATTCTCATGGCTCTTAGATACATCATCAATGGTCGCCTGTCCCCCATCGCCCCATATTTACCAGAGATATCTCAAAATAAAATCTCAGCCTCAACGGTTGAACCGATTTTGCCAAATTTATTATCGTTACTTTATTACAATTTTTACAATTATTTCGTTACTTTAGAAGCATAGCTACAAGCTATTAATATTGCTGACGAGCAGCTGATTGCCGAAGGCGGCTAGTATTTATTTTAAACTGAAAACCAACCGAAAAATCACTGATTATCATCTGAACTTATGCGAAGCCGGATATATCAACTAGTTTTAACGTTTCTTCTTTTTAATATTTATCTACCCCTGAGTTGGTTTCGGTTTTAAATAAGTGGAAGCTCGTTATCTACATTTAGTTTATATTTATTTAAATAAGAGGAACTTCTGGAAATTTCGTTTATTTTAACTAGAAGAGGAAAGTTGCGGGGAATTCCGCCCGGTTACCCCAGCGTCACAGTGCAGCTGAAATAGTTTCGAAATCTGGGTATCCCGCCGGGTTACCAAGACAACCAGCCTCTCATTTTCAAGGTCAGTAGAACGACGCGGAAGCTGTGCTTTCGACAGGAGTGCTGGGAGCTTGCAATATTCTTGCAAAAGCCCCAACGTTCCATTCAATCCTGCTTTTTTCCTTCTTTCTTTTACTCAAGTTAATGATGTCTCTATAGAAGTGAAACGAAATAGGGATGTTTCAGGTGAATATTTCTCATTTCACTGAAGAAATATTCCGTTTTTTTTTCTTTTTGTTTCTGTGCTGTTTTATTCAATTCTGAGTTTTGATGATTCCAAGGTTTCGTTGCACGATTTATTTTTGAAATACAGATAATTTAGTTCAACCTATTCATCCACTTAAGCTAAAAACCTCAATGCATTGATTACAAGGGAATTTTAAATATAATGAATGGAGTATATGTCGTACGATTGGCAATTAAATGCACTCGCAAAAAAAAAAAACAGCGGGAGTGGTCTCCCCTACACTTTCTCGTATACTTCTCGAAAAAGGTGCTGTTTCCCCTCCCCCCGCGTGGATAAAAAAATTCGAACCTATTGTAACCCAGGATCCAATGACTATCAGAAAATATTTAGGTAAAGAATTAAATTCAAAGAGATGCGTTCCGATTAAACGCGTACCGATTTCTATTCTTGCTGGCTCAACGACAAAGTCACATAATCCTTAAGCGTGCACAGATTGCTACCAATACGCATGCGCATGGAGAATCGGATAAAAAAAAGCGCCAAGCAGGAGTCAATAAATATCGTACACAGGAGATTGCGTCCAGTACGCATGCGCGTGGAGATAGCGGATTCGTTGGAGATGCGATTATACAGACCGACAGACAGTCAACCTTTTGACGGATTTGGCCCAAAATTTTATATGGACCTACCTTCATGACGATAAAACTGTGTATTAAATTTTATCCATCTAGCTATTCAAGTTTTTGAGTTATAGTGTTTATATGACCGCGGACAGACAGACTTCCCGTAGACGGATTTTGTCCAAAATGTGACAGAAACCTACAAATGATGTGTGAAGATCACATACCAAGGTTCATCCCCGTGGCTCTAATAGTTTTCGAGTTATCGTGTTCACAGACACACAGACAGACATAATTCCAAAATTGTGTTTTTCGGACTGAGGGAGGTCTAAAACGTGGAGATTCGTCAATATTGCGAGTTCGAATTTTTTGACGATTTCAATACTTTCTCTTTGTATGCTTCGTATACGAGAAAGTAAAAATAATGTTGAATTCGCATTTTTTGCCCTTTGTCGGTAAATTACCGATATGTAGAAAAAGATTAGTCGCCCGATTTCGCAACCTATCTGCAAAGATCAATGGCGTAAAACGACGAATTGCGTTAGTAATAAAAGGTTTTTCTTCCCCCTCGGGAAACCATTTCAACCAATTTTGAGGTTTATGTGCCCTATCTATCTTGCAAAGGAAGGGCTGTATATTACAAATTCGCCCCGGGAGGCAAAAGTTGTAGCTAAGCCACTGATTTTGGAACAGCGCCATTGACTGATTGGGTCCATATTTTGACACTGATCTAAATTTAGAGTACAGATCACATACTAAAAATGCATGCATGTAACGTCGCCAATTTTTGCGGACATGTAGAGGCCTGTTTAATGAATTCTACAGTTAATTAAAGTAAACTCTTCTTTATTCCAGGATCATTATTTCATTTTAAAAGTCGATCAGGTTACTTTCGTATTTTAGATGATAGTTAAATTGTCCCACTCCATGACCATTTTTAGGATAGTGAGCGCAAAAGCATCGCGTGTTAACAGGAAGATCATACTGTACAAAAGAGAGCGTTACAAAATCGTCACGTGCTTAAGTAGTTGCAAAAAGGGAATGTCGTGACTCTGGAGGTCAAAGTAGAAGTGCGGTTCGCTAAGATTGAAGTAGAAGTAATTAAAAATGAAGTGGCATTGAATAGAATTAATTTAAAGAAGTTTAAAAAGTTAAATCATTACATGAATATGGCTTGAAGCTGTTTAAAATGATCGCGCTCATACATACGAATAGGCAAACCAATGCAATGATGGATATCATCATCGCAATGATGGATATGGTCCAAAATTGGCGCTCATCTACAATTATGGCGATAAAACCGTTCGCCTGCGTTTTTACTTTCTCGTATACGAAGTATACAAAGAGAAAGTATTGTAATCGTCAAAAAATTCGAACTCGAGATTTTGACGAATCTCCACGTTTTAGACCTCCCTGAGTCCGAAAAACACAATTTTGGAATTATGTCTGTGTGTGTGTCTGTCTGTGAACACGATAACTCGAAATTAGAGCTACGGGGATGAAATTTGGTATGTGGTCTTTAAACATAATTTGTAGGTTTCTATCAAATTTTGGACAAAGTCTGTCAACGGGAAGTCTGTCTGTCTGTATGTCCGAAGTCATCGAACACTATAACTCAAAAACTTGAATAGCTAGATGGAAAAAATTTGGTACACAGTTTTATCGTCATAAATGTAGGTTCGTATAAAATTTTGGGCCAAATCCGTCAACGGGCTGACTGTCTGTCGGTCTGTATAATAGGGTGGATCGAAAATTTTTTTCTCAGAATTTCAAATCCTACCTATACAGAAAAGATGTTCTATGGTACATAGATAAATGGAAAAATAAAATAAAAAATTAAATTTTAGGTTAAGAACCGCCGCAAGGGGGTTGAATTTTTGAAAAATATGGAAAAATACCTAATTTTGATTATACGATTTTTTTAAAAAAATTATTATTAATTAAAACCTACCTATGCGGAAAAGATGTTCTATGGTATGGAGATTAAGAGAAAAATAATAAAAAAATTTTAATTCTAAATTTAATACTACCGGAAGGGGGGTTGAGTTTTCAAAAAAAAATGGAAAAATACTTAATTTTGATTATTGATTATACGATTTTATATTCGAAATAATTGTTTTTTTGCAATATAAATAACCAAAAGTGATGATTAATGAGTAGTGAGTAGTATAATGTACATTGCAACATTTTATGACTCAGCTCCCCCTTCTCACACCGTCAAATCAGTCCGGCTAAACAACTAGAGCAGTAGGCAATCCCATCTTTTTTCTGTCTCCTGCTTTATCCTCCCACACATCCATAAGTCGGAAGTGGTACTTCATGGAATCTTCCCCACAGTCATACCTGTAGTGACAGAACGCCGCCCCGTGTCCCCGTGCCTGATGCCATGACAGCAACTGTGCCGGTTGTCACACAGGACTACCTGTAGTGAATAAAGTTTTAGCTTCAGTTAGAACATTGGACCGATTTGGTATTTCCGACCGAGCAGGCGCTGCCATCGTGTCAGCTGCTCTTCAAGATGTGGGCATTATCTCAGAAAGCAATGTTTTGAACGTTGTTGACAGAACTAAAATTCGGCGTGGGAGAACAATAGCAAGAACCACTCTATTGTCTCAGGTCATAAAAGATTATGATCATGGCCAATTTGGTTTATACTTCGATGGGTGAAAAGACAAGACTCTATCAATGGAAGACAACAGAAGAAAAGTCATAAAAGAACACATAAGCTTGGTAAAAGAACCTGGCTCTGAGTGCATCGACCACGTGTCTGTAAATTTCGGAAGAGCGCAAATTATTGGAAATAACATATATAGTTTTTTTTGTCATGCGTTGACAATGACATAGATGTAACAAAGTTGGTTGTGACGGAACATCTGTCAGCACAGGTTTCAAAGGAGGTATTATACGTAACATGGAACTGATCCTGAATTGTTCACTACAATGGTTTGTGTGCCAGTTACACTCCAACGAGTTTCCAATGCGTCATCTTTTCGCGCACGTGGATAAAACCACAACTGGGCCCAGAAGCCTGACTGGCGAAATAAGAAAATCGTTGGCCGGATGCGAGAAGCTATCTGTAGTTTCATCCACGCCAATAGAAAACACGCTATGTGAAGTGACTAACAAGAAAGGCTTAAGTACTAATCAACTGTACTTAATGGAAATTTGTGAAATCATAAACTGCTGACATTGCAGAGAAAGTCTGTTGAATATAAATCCTGGAAAAGTTTGCCACTCAAGGTGATTTAGAATCGCGAACAGAATTATCAGGTTCAATGTAGCTCACGAAAATTCATCCGAAGCTTTTTTGACATTAACGGCATTCGTTACAAAAGTCTATGCGTCTATGTGGTTCAAGATCAAAACGAAACCATAATTTATGAGGCACAGCATTTACATCAATCAATCGTTCTATCGCGTTATTTCTCGAATGATTTGAAGGATGCCATAGACTTTGTTATTAAAAGAAACTGATTTTTTGGCCATCCAGAAAATGTCCTGATATCAATACTAGCTGACGACAGAAATCACATTAGGCCTTCAAAGAGTTCTGAAAGCACGTAAAGCCATTGCCTACTGCTCTAGATGTTTAACCGGACTGATTTGACGGTGTGGGGAGGGGGAGCTGAGTCACAAAATGTTGCAATGTACATTATACTACTCACTACTCATTAATCATCACTTTTGTTTATTTATATTGTAAAAAAACAATTATTTCGAATCTAAAATCGTATAATCAATAATCAAAATTAAGTATTTTTTCATTTTTTTTTTTTGAAAATTCAACCCCCTTTCGGTAGTATTAAATTTAGAATTTAAATTGTTTTATTATTTTTCTCTTAATCTCCATACTATAGAACATCGTTTCCGCATAAGTAGGTTTTGATTAATAATAATTTTTTTTTTAAATCGTATAATCAAAATTCAGTATTTTTTCATTTTTTTCGAAAATTCAACCCCCTTGCGGCAGTATTAAATTTAGAATTTAAATTGTTTTATTATTTTTCTCTTAATCTCCATACCATAGAACATCTTTTCCGCATAGGTAGGTTTTAATTAATAATATTTTTTTTAAAAAAATCGTATAATCAAAATTAGATATTTTTCCATTTTTTTCAAAAATTAAACACCCTTGCGGCGGTTCTTAACCTAAAATTTAATTTTTTATTTTATTTTTCTCTTAATCTCCATACCATAGAACATCTTTTCCGCATAAGTAGGTTTTGATTAAAAATAATTTTTTTTTCTCCATAGAAGAGCGATCCACCCTACTGTATAATCGCATACTTGTTCAACTCCATGCGCATGCGTTCTGGTACAATGCCTGTGCAAAGAAGGGACACTCCGAAAACTTGGCAGTTTGCCAAAAACCAATTCTGGCGGCGAGATTTTATGAGGAAGCAAACATTTAGGGCGTCTCACCAGTTCCTGTTGCGCAAAAAAATGCGCAGTGGATTTTATTTGTTTTGATCCTTCAAACCACGCATGGTTCTAACTTTGGTTAACTTGCGACGGAAGTTTATTTGGCGTCTTTTATTATTCTAGCTTGTATGAACTATATTTTTCTATAAGTATGCTATGATGGTTCTATACATCCTATTTAATTTTGATTGTGCTTTCATAATTGATCTTTATCAAACATGTTATGAAGGAATTACCCTCTTAAAGAATTTGAACTGTATTAAACATTTTGCAGCGTACACATCATTGTTCAATGTATTGATTATAAAGGAAGGATTACGCTACTTTGTCCTTGAGACGGTAAGAGTGGAAAATCGGTTCGCATCTCTTTGAATCTGATTCTTTACGTAAATATTTTACAATCACTATAATCTACAATGAGAACCTTCTGATAGTCATTGGATTCTGGGTTACTGTATTTTTGAATTTTTTTTATCCACGTAGGGGGAGGGGAAACAGCACCTTTTTGGGAAGTATACGAGAAAGTTTAGGGGAGAACACTCCCGCCTGGTTTAACTATCTTCTTCCCATGCACCCTGAAGGTCAGACGGATTTCACTTAGATGGATTTCATCCAATATTTGATATAAATGTACATTGTGGTGCTAAGACCAAATATCAGATTTCATCTTTCTGACTCTTTGTGTTCACAGACAGACAGACATAATTCCAAAAATTCTTCTTTTTTTTGGACTCGGGGAGGTCTAAAACGTAGATTCATTAAAATCTTATCTTCGAATTTTTTGATGAATGAGATATTTTCTCTTTATATTTCGCATACGAGAAAGTAAAAATGAATATTTTGAAAAATTGGCATTCGAATTTATGTCCCTCCCATTTTGGATAGTTAAAAATGAAGAAAATAACTTTTACAAATCAAGCCAAAACTGTGACATTATTAATTTTTCAAAATAACTTTCAAATTTTTCTTTTATTTAAATTAAAATTTTGATGCTAACAAAATGCAGATGTAAATACACAGACCGAATAAATCGAAATACACTGTCAATTTTAAAATACATCACCTAAAAAAATCAACCGCGTTACATTGAATCGAGTCGATGATTTATTTCTCTTCCGATACATTTGGATGGTATCGATTTCTTCATTTCAGAAGTGTTATCGATTTCCTATTGAATCATCGATTTTTTTCTCTTTGTGGTTAGCTCCGTGTAAGCGAATGCAGGTCAATGAACACAATTTCTCTACCAATCCATTACCAACTCTTCTTTTTCCCTCTCTTTTATTGCAGAAGGGCTATCATAACCTAGCCCATTGCTCAATTCTATAAATATTTGAGTCATAAGCCTAACTGCATTTCGGATTTTCTATTCTAGATTGTACTTCGGAAAGAAAAGGTATTTATTTCTACATCTATATTTATGAAAGGAAGTTTTTGTTAGCGATGTCAAGACGAATCTGCTGCACTTTGATATTTCAAATTGCCGATATTTAATTGTTATGTAAAAAAATCATAAAAATTCATCCCTTTGCGGCAAAGTGTGCCAGCTGATGACACATCTAATTTCACTCGCTTCTCAATCGTTAAATTCAGCTATAAATGTAAAATAATAGGTTTAGGATAGGGCTAATAGTACTTCTTTTAGAATGTATTTAGCGGCTTTATGAAATTTCGTTTCGGAATAGGAATTATTAGAGATAAAGTTTGGAAAATTCCTTAACTCAGAGATAAGAATTTTTTGCAGTTCTGGACGTTTACAATTTTAGCAAATTAACTCGAAAATTTTCCTCTAATATTCTTGAAGTTTTAATTTATGATTTTCTGTAAAATTCAACAATATTTTTTGAGTGTACCAAGGTGGCTGTAACTAAGGGGGTTCTCATATGGGGGGGGGGTAAACTAAACCCATTCATGATGTTTTCTCATCATATTTCAAAAAAATTTAATGCCTTTCTCCCGCAAAGGGTTATATTATCCTCTCTCTTTTCTTTTTTATCATTATATTTTTCGCACATATTAAGTAATAGTAGACTATTATGATTTAACATATTAATATGGCATTTCCAAGTGTTTGTTAGGTAACTGTTTTTGCAATGCCACTTTTTCTCCAGCAATACCAATGTCTGGAGGTGAGAAACCCTGAACTCAAGCACTCCGCTAACCCATAGCACATCAGCATCGGCACTTTGACACTTATTTAAATTAATACACTAAGGGGCTAGTATAAAAGAAACATTTGTAAATCTCGATTGCTGTAATATAATATAGTAAAGCCCCGGTTAACCGAAACCCGGGTTATTGGAAATGCCTCTGAAATCACAAATTCAAAAATGCGTACTGCACGGAAATAATCGCTAAGGCGAGACTTTCTTGCAACGATATCCCCACATTTTTCTCCTAAGCCTCTCTAAGAAGGTCAGTTATTAATTTTAATTGAATTGTCAGTGATTAATTTAAAATGAATGGGTATTCACAAAATTAATCACTATATTGTTTACTCCTATCTTTTCCGATTCGGAAAACACCCGGACAACTGCTGTGCCTGTAGAGAACCTGGTACGCCTCTTCACTATGCCACCAAGTGCCGCCTCACGCTTTCTTACCACCTCAAGTGTCCAGCAGATCAACACAAAGAAGCCTGGTTGAAATCAATAACCAACCACCGCCTGCTAACAAACAACATAATAGACCTCCTCAACTTCATCACCAGCCAAGAAGACCTACTTAAATCGGAACAGCCAGAAGAACTCCAAAATAGCCTACATTGTTCATCTCACTGCAAAGCTCATGTCTCCCACCACGCCCTTCTTCGTTTAGTGTAAATATTTGTGTTTTTATGTACGTGTTTATGCTTGTGTATATATTAGTGTTTATATTTGTATTTCCTCTCTTTGTATCCTTTTTTTTGCTCTTGCTTTATTTCAATGAAGTTTCACGCATACCTACCCAACCGACAGGTAGCCGTCTTGGCTCCGAGTTCGGGGGTATGCTGTGGTGTTATGTTATGTTATGTGCCTAGGGATGGCGGTTATTGCGAAAATAACCGGTTTTCGGTTATTCAGGTTTTTTTCACCTCCGGTTTAACCCGGCGGTTATAACCGCTCAAAATAACCGGTTTTCGGGGTTTTTTTTTAAATGCCGTTTGTAGTCAATTTTTTTATTAATATTGTTTTTACAAGAAATCTATCCATTGGTAAATATTTATCTGTTCATAAAGACTCTTTCAGTAATCAGACAGCCTTCAACAGACGCCTTGAGAAAGCGGTTGTCGTTGATTGGCCTAAGATGATGAAATTCAAAGCTTCATAACTTGGTAAATTTTAGTCTAATCGAACCTAAAATCGAGCCTATCTTCCGATCCGGTTTTTTTACCCGGTTATTGGATTTTAATAAAATAACCGAAAAAAAAACCTGTTGACCGAAATAAAAAAAAACTGTTTTCGGTTAAAACCGGTAGGATTTTCCCATCCCTACCTGTGCCTCTCAGGCGCATTGTACCCGAACTCACCGGTGCGAAAACTGTGCCCGACGGAGGATTAACTTTAATAAGATACATGAGTGTAGCCTACAAAGACAGTTTTGAATTCGTTTTACACTCAAAACATTGCAGAATTACTATTTCAGGAGAACATCGCTTCTCAAGTACGTATTGTAATAAGTCTATTAGTCTTTCATAACCAGTAAATTCTCCTTTCCATGGCTATTGCTGATCTATCTGAGCGTAACCTCTTCTGTTACATACTGTTTATTGAGAGCTTTTAAAGTATACACTGCGAGAAACACACCGTTGCGATGGTTTTTTGGGAACAAACTGAATGATTTCAACAGAACAGCAACAGGAAATACCATCCATAAATCAAAAACCAAAAAAATACATAACAACCAGAGGGCGCGAGCGAGAGGCAGACGCACTGGCGCCAACATTCCGCCCCCCTTGAAATATCATTTCAAAATTACAGTAAAACAACTGACAAAAATGAAATTAATAAAAATACAATAAATGGATTATATGCATGTAAATCAAAATATCAATACAATTGAAAATAAAAAAAAATACAATACAAACTTTCTTGATGAACTTACAACAAATAATTTTAGCATTGCAGCAATTAATTACACAATATGATATACAATGATTTTATTCACATGGTAATAAACAAATTTTTGAAATTGATCTTTTTGTGACTCCTTGGGGAGTTTTTACTATTACTACTCGGACTTTGCCGTCTGATCCATAAATCAAATCGTGTATTCTTCCCATTTTCCAATTACAAGGGGGAAGATTATCTTCTTTTAAGAGAACCATAGAGTTTTTTGATACATTTTGTTTCTCAAATTGCCATTTGTGCCTGGCTTGCAAATTGTTTAAGTAGTCTAATTTCCATTTTTTTCAAATAATTTGGACCATTTTGCTTAATCTTTGCCATTGCGATAATAGATTATCTTGTCTATCTGAATAATCTGGATTAGGAATACTGTTTATGGGACGACCGATTAGAAAATGGCCTGGGGTCAAAATTTCAAAATTGTCTGGATCAGATGACAAAGGCGTCAGTGGGCGACTGTTTAAAATACCTTCAATTTGAATAACAATAGTCAAAAATTGTTCAATTGTTAAACGTGAATTACCAACAGTTCTTTTTAAATGGTGTTTGAAAGATTTAACACCCGCCTCCCATAAGCCACCGAAGTTAGGTGATCTTGGTGGAATAAATGTCCACGTCACTTGTTCATTTGTTAAATAATTGGCTAATGGCTCTGGAGGTCTACTAATCATACTTTGCAAACGTTTTAAATCTGAATTGGCACCTTTGAAATTAGTTGCGTTATCAGTACAGATGGATGAACTAGTACCTCTTCTACTAAAAAATCGTTTTAACGTTGCAATCATTGCATCTGCAGTTAAGTCAGTGACTGTTTCTAGATGGATAGCCTTTGTAGCAAAGCAAATGAAAACAGCCACATAACATTTTTGATAAATACCTTTCCTTTGACCTTTGTATTTGATATAGAAAGGACCACAAAAATCAATCCCTACATGATAAAATGGATAACTGGGATTAACTCTATTTGTTGGGAGGTTTCCCATAATTTGCGTTACAATTCTTGGTTTATTTTTTGCACATATGACACAATCATGAATAATTTTTCTGGCTGTATTTCTGCCAGATAAAGGCCAAAATTCCTGTCTAACCAAATATAGTAAAGTTTGCGCTCCGACATGTAAATATTTAAGATGAAAATACTGCATGACTAACAATGTGAATTTATTATTAGCAATACGTAACTGGAACGAAGCATAATGA
>BGPR01000093.1:1520731-1532435 GCA_013235015.1 Araneus ventricosus | reverse complement strand
AGAAATTGTTCCATTCCTCATATCTACCTGAGAATTTTGGGAGAATTTCCGGCAATTTAATAGTTGAGACGAAAACGAAACAGTACTTTGCATGAAGTTACTGTTTTTCCTCCAAGTTTGGATTTGTTTTTTAATCTTATGCGAGATTTAACAATGCTTTCACTAAATTTCACTTGCATTTCTATTTCTTATCATACCTCCATTTGGATCCGGAAATGACGTTTCTATTTTAGAATTCAATGAATTCTAGCGACCTTAGCGTTTAACTGCTCTAAAATAACAAAATAGTCAATTTCTTTCGTCTTCCGTTTCAAATGAAATTATCTAATTTGAACTTATAATTGCAATGGCATCTTCTAATTGAGGAGCGCTTTCTAATGTTTTTTCTAACTTTCCATCCTTGCGATTAAAACATAGGAAAACAAAGTTAAGAGATTGTCCTACCTTTGGTGCGACGATGCTTATCCAATACTGTTAATGAATAATCCCTTTAGAGCACTGTTACATTTGAATAAACTGCTTTAATCCAATCGTGAAAGCACAAACAATTCATGAATCAAATATTCCGTTTGACGTTCTTAAATGCGTGATGTCCCCACTAAATGTACATTTTTTTTTTTTAATGCGACGTCTTGCCTGACGTTGACCAGAAATAAGTTTATTGCGCTTTAAAGCACACTGCGAGAAACACACCGTTGCGATGGTTTTTTGGGAACAAACTGAATGATTTCAACAGAACAGCAACAGGAAATACCATCCATAAATCAAAAACCAAAAAAATACATAACAACCAGAGGGCGCGAGCGAGAGGCAGACGCACTGGCGCCAACACATACTGTAATTAGATACAAAATAGTAATAGATGTCCATGGCTTTACCGAAAAAAACCGTTATCCGAAACGGCTTCCCCCACCCCCTCTTTCAGTTTCGTTAAACGGTATTGTACTGTGTTGAAATTCTAAAACCATATGAAATGAAACCTTTCTTCGAGACCTTACAAGGATAAAAATTTAATATCATTTAAACACTTTTTCATTCTTTTAATTTTTCAAGGAAGAATGACATCAATTTCTGTTTGACAATAGAACAGAAAATAAATACTTGTGAGAAAAACGTAGTAATTTTCTGTATCGATAAGTTTCTATGCCAAGGATAATAATTTTTTTTTACATTAAATAACTACAATCATTCAATCTCAAATGTGTCTTCCTATAAAAAGTCAAACTGTTTGTATTTGTTTACTAAACGCAATATTTTATCAAGGTAAAATGGGTTCCGTATAGCATTGAGAAAGAATAAATTCAGAAAAATGTAAATGATCTGGATTAGCCTTCTAAAATATTTTTTCCATTGGAATGCTAAATATTTGACGGAATAAAATGAAGTATAAATCTTGTCAAAAAGCAAAAGACAATTCTTGTTTTACTTACAAACACAATCAAGCGACTAAATAAAATAAAACACAACCCGAAGATTGTAATTATGACGGTAATTAGACAAAATCACAAATGTTAAAATTTTAATATAGTTTTCATAACAAATGCTGAGTTTGTATATTTTTTCGTTGAATTTTTCAACAAGTAAGCTAAAATCAAGAAGGGGGAGTGCCTTCAATCAAGGATATCACTTAAAATAAGTGTTCAAATTTGATTTAAATAGGTGTTATGCAATCAAGTGTTCTCGACTGGCAGTTTTAAAACTCCCTAAAAACATTCGAAATGACCTTGACATTTTGTCACTGTTTTTTCTGATTTCAACGCTTTCATGTATTCCAGGGATAACTTCGAAACATATTACCCGAGGAAAAGGATTCTTACACTTTCTTGAAATTACAAAAAAAGTATCTTTTAAATAATGCCAGTTTCAATTTTGAAATATTTTTTAAATCTTATCCCCTCCCCCTCCACTTCCAATTTTTTTAAAAAATATTTTGCAGTAATCGCTATAGCTTGTACAAATATAATTATCATTTTAATTTTCCAAAGATGGATTGGCAACGCACATGAAAAGAAATCCAGTTGTTACCAATGTTTATAATAAATACTTTCATCTATACTTATAAAAGGCAATGTTTGCGTGTGTGAGTGTGTGCGATGTCCAGACGAATCTATCGCACTTACAGCCATGAAATTTGGCACACAGGTAGACGTAATGGTGACTCAATGCACCTCGAAGCCAGAATTTTAAAATTTTGTGTTGTTTTAGGTAATTTTTTTCACATTTACGGCTGTGGTATCTTTTCTAACGATTGTTGAAAAACAATCAATGCACCATCGGATAGAACAAACAATATTCGTTCTAATGAAGTTTGTTTTGAATTTCCAACATAATTTACTGAATTTTGAGAAATTTTTAAATAATAGTCACTTTTATGGTAATTTTTAATAAGGATTTCTTGAAATTCTCGCATCTGAGGTTCTAACAACTCTATAATTTTCAATTTTTTTCAGCTTATAACTGGAATGTTTCTGTCGGATTTAAAACAAGAACGGTTAAAATATTTTATTCCATTTCCTTTAAATTAATTTTTCCTTGATCAGCTCAAACAGTGTTTTTGCTAGCGAGATATGACAACTTATGTTTCTTCGGACGATCCCAGAATGCATTGTTGCTTCCTCGCAGGAGGTGACGTAATATGCTTTCATTCCCAGCCTGCATTTCTACAATCCGATTCCTTCCGGTGACGTCATTACATTCACGTCATTGTCAGAGGAAAAATAAGCGGAAAATTCAATAATGTGTATCTTTTGTTTTGATTTTGTTTTCAAAACTTTTTCGTGTTATTGTGGGCATTTGGCCCCCCCCCCCCACTTTGTCGAAGTCCTGATTCCACGGGCAATGCTGTGCGCGTACTGCTAGTTAAACATAAATGGAAACACGCGTGATAAGAAAATATTTAAATATGTTCCTTAATTTATATTATTTTAAAATGAAGTATTTATTTAAGTAATTAGAAATCAAGTGTGTCTTTTAGTAAAGTAGCTTTCACTTTGCGGATATGGTCCCGAAATTTATCACAGATCAACATTTTTGGGCAGCAGAATCAGTTTTTCGGTGTTCCGCTGATTCAGTGAGAACTTCGCACCACCACATCACAGTTATTGAATTTAAATAAAGCTTTCATGTTTACAAGATGAAGGCTTTTGTGTGAAAGTCAAAAGGAATTTATTTTTGCTAAGAGGGACTGTTCCTTGTAAGGGAGTTTTGGTCAAACAAACGAAAAAAATTGCTTAAGAAATGCGACAGTAAAGGTTTTTAATTAATGAAAGAAAAGAATGATGCCATTCAGAAAGTGTTCTTTAATGGAGAAAAAAGTATATGGACAAATGGTAATAAATAGGAGTGAGATAAATAGTAGCGATATTGTGGATGCATATTTACGGATCCTACTATGGTTTGGATTGAGGTCGCTTTTCATTGGCTCTCAGCGTCACGTGGCTTCGCTTGCTTCTGAATGATGTCATAGGAGCGCGCTTAGTTTGGATTTCGATTTTTGTCTTAGCTATTGTATCATGGAGAAACCAAAATTATCTTTACCTTGAATTCATCATTCCCTTTAGAAATATCCAAATAATCGTAATTAAAAGATAATTTTGGTTTCTCCATGATACAATAGCTAAGACAAAAATCGAAATCCAAACTAAGCGCGTTCCTATGACATCATTCAGAAGCAAGCGAAGTCACGTGACGCTGAGAGCCAATGAAAAGCGACCTCAATCCAAACTATCGTAGGATCCGTAAATATGCATTGTGCATCACCAGCCGAGCACCTGTAGATGGCGCTGCCATCGCCAGTGACGTCAGAGAATCAAGCTGCAGAGTACAGTAGACGACGACGCGGTACGAGACGTTGAACGACGTTCGTTTTGTTCCGCAAGACCAAAAGACGAGATGAAACGACGGTTTGAACGACGATATACGATTCTAATGAGTGCCACCCTATCATATAACGAACTAGAAGTACTTTAATTGTACATATCTGTAAATATTGCTCAGTATAATAATGTAACTTCCTAATGACAATATAATACTTTAGTTTGAAGAACTGTGTATTCATTTATGGAACCAATCACTAAGCCTGCCTGATGATCGCAGATAATATGCACAAATCCGCATTGTTTATGCAAGGACCACATGCTGTATTACATCCACCCAGCTAATTGTATTTCGAATAATCGCGCTCACATTAGGGATGGCGGTTATTGAGAAAATAACCGGTTTTCAGTTATTCAGGGGTTTTTTTAACCTCCGGTTTAACCTGGCGATTATAACCACTCAAAATAACCGATTTTTGAAATAACCGGTTTTCGGGGGGTTTTTTTAAATGCCGTTTGTAGACAATTTTTTTTTATTAATATTATTTTTACAGGAAATCAATCCATTGGCTAATATTTATTTGTTCATAAAGACTCTTTCAGTAATCCGCCAACCAACAGACACCTCGAGGAAGCGGTTGTCCAGTGATTGGCCTAAGATGATGAAATTCAAAATTTCACAACTTGGAAAGTTTTAGTCTAGTCGAACCTAAAATCGAGCCTATCTTCCGATCCGGTTTTTTTACCCGGTTACTGGATTTTTTTAAAAATTAGCCGGTTATAACCGGGACAAAAAAATAACCGAAAAAACCGGTTAGCCGAAGCAGAGGAAAAAACGATTTAAACCGGTAGGTTTTTCCCATCCCTAGTTCACATACGCACAGGCAAACAAACAGATGCAATCAATTTCTTTGTCTCAGGGAAGTCGATAATCAACCAAATATCGAAGTAGATATTTTTGCGGTTATTGTACTTTCTATAAATACAGTAGAACCCCGCTAATCTGAACCGATTTTATTTTCGAAAATTATATGTAATTGAAAAGATTACCTGAAAAAATTTAAATATACATACTAAAAACAAAAAAGTACTTTTTCAGCATGCATTTCGTGGCTGATTCACCTTTGTCTAAACGTGCTAGCACATCTAATTTGTCTTTTAGTGAACATTCACTATGTTTCCGTTTATTTGGCATAATTGCAATGCTTAAAATATGAATTAAAATTAAATAATAAACTTAACGCTATCCACACAAAATAAGTGATTTCGATTTTACAGAAGAGAATGACGTGTCAGGGAGAAGCGTGTTCGTACGAGAATGAACTAGCAAGAAATGGATGATTCATTTCTCGGGAAAATTAGGGGTTCAACCGGTAGAGATTGCACGTAAAGGAAGAAAGACAAAATCTATTCTTTAGCCTCCGCCGTCAAGGCTCACTAGTTTCTCAGAATGAATCTCTTTTTGAGTTCGCCGTAAGATAAAGTCACTTCATACAAGAGCACATCCATTATTCTAATAAAAAGGGGAGACATATTATCTTTCTATTGCTTGAATAAAAGAATTCAAGAGATAGTACTGAGAACTTATAACTTACATTTTTTTAGCACACGTCTTTTTCTTTTCTATTTTTATCGGAATTTCGGGTAATCCGAATTTTTTGTAATCCGAACAGGCACCGGTCCCAATTAGTTCGGATTAGCGGGGTTCTACTGTACTATAATTTTAAAGAATTCACATCGTTTCCGTGCTGTAAGGATGTGTTTTAAATTTCTTCAACACATACACGTTGTCATTTGGGGAGCAAATGAATAAAATTTTGTCTCACTTCTTCACTTATAAAATTTTTTTTAAAAAAATAAAGCTTTATCAATTTTTTACATGAATTAATCAATCTTCTTCCTGAACGATGTTTATTATAATATACCTCAATGATGTTTATAATAACATTTTTCTCAAATCGGATTTTGACCTGATGGTAGACAAAATTGTACAAAAAGACATCATTATAAAGCTTCTAAAATGCTTTTTCATCATTTCAAAGCAAGAAACTGCTCGTTAATGCAAGTTGCAACTGCTGCAATAGAAACAATGGCAATATTGCAAGTGCCATGGTGATTAAAAGAGATCTCCTTGAATTGCCTGTCTTGTCGTCGGCTAGTTTGATTGCATCAGTCGTTGAACTCTGTGCGCAATGCATCACTCATTTTGGAGTAAGAAGGCCAGCCTAAAAATATTGTCATGTTAATAAAAGCGAAAGAGTAAATTCTGTTTTGGAATTAGAGTCCAAATAAAGCTTTTTTCTTCATAACGTTAACATTGGCAAAAGCATGCAAATGAAAAATCTGATGAAACAATCAAGTTGGTTTGAAACTCATTACGACAATAAAAAGCATTGTTACAAACTGTGTTTAAAATTAATTTTGGAAAATTTATTTAAACTAGAAAAAATTGCACGGAAATGAAATTGGTGTCATTGAAAAGCTAGTTTTTAAATTTTAAAATGGAGTAAAAATGGTATTTGTGCTATAATACCCTCCGATGTTATCGAGGAAAAACGTTAAAATGCCGATTAATTTTCGATTAACTAAAAATCTACTTCAAATTTACTTCCTTTCTTAGTGATCACCTACTACCCAAGAAGTAACAACGCGCCAAATTTGGTAGTTCTAAAGCAGGCCATTCACGTCTCTTCCAAAATGGAATTTTTGGAACACGGGAAAGAACCAGCGGGAGTGTTCTCCCCTAAACTTTCTCGTATACTTCTCGAAAAAGGTGCTGTTTCCCCTCCCCCCGCGTGGATAAAAAAATTCGAACCTATTGTAACCCAGGATCCAATGACTATCAGAAAATATTTAGGTAAAGAATCAAATTTAAAGAGTTGCGTTCCGATTAAATACGTACCGATTTCTACTCTTGCTGGCTCAAGGACAAGTCACATAATCCTTCCACGTGCACAGATTGCTACCAGTACGCATGCGCATGGAGAATCGGATGGAAAAGAGCGCCAAGCAGGAGTCAATAAATATCGTGCACAGAAGATTGCGTCCAATACGCATGCGTGTGGAGATAGCGGATTCGTTGGAGATGCGATTATACAGACCGACAGACAGTCAACCTTTTGACGGATTTGGCCCAAAATTTTATACGGACCTACATTCATGACGATAAAACTGTGTACCAAATTTTATCCATCTAGCTATTCAAGTTTTTGAGTTATAGCGTTCGCATGACCGCGGACAGACAGACAGGCAGACTTCCCGTATACTGATTTTGTCCAAAATTCGATAGAAACCTACAAATTATGTGTAAAGATCACATACCAAATTTCATCCCCGTATCTCTAATAGTTTTCGTGTTCACAGACAGACAAGCAGACATAATTCCAAAATTGTGTTTTTCGGACTCAGGGAGGTCTAAAACGTGGAGATTCGTCAAAATCTCGAGTTCGAATTTTTTGACGATTGCAATACTTTCTCTTTGTTTTCTTCGTATGCGAGAAAGTAAAAAGCAATCGTCAGTTTTAAAAACCGATGGAAATTGGCATAGCGGAATGGCAATGCTGGAATTCAAACGAACTCACAATCCAACACTTCATGCGCCGATTCCAATTTGGAGCCTCGATTAGAGGGTAACGGCACATCAAAGGATCTGCCTACATTGAGACCTCGCGTCGAGGATCGAAATGAAACTCGGAATCTCCCGCGTAGGGGATCAGGAGGGTGGGTGGGTAGAATTCTGCGACTTTGAACCTTGTCCCAAAACAAACTTTGGAGTCTCCGTGAATGACGTGCCTCATTTTTCGACTTGAATGGATGGAAAAAAAGTCTTGGGAGACAAATGGAACGGAGTACAGATCAATGCCCAGATTAAGACAAACAGTCTGCGCTTCAGTGCGTTACGCATCACGTTGCCCTCGGTTTGTATGATCTATGCATCGTGCAATCTGCAGAAGGTAAACCAGTCTAAAAACATTATCATGGTAGAAAACAACTCATTAATGCAAACGTAGAAACTTCTGCAATAGAAACAATAGTAATGTGGCAAGAATCAAATCGATTAAAAATAATTATATAGAAACAGAACGGTTGCAAGCGATGAAAATGTAACTATACTATTGCGGCTGCCATACTGTTCAGTAACGGATTCCTAGACTACCACTTTTGGACAATTTGACATCGGAAAGGGGTGTCGGGCAATCAGGCATACGAGCGCATTTCCGGATTTCTTTGTTAGATCACGCTCAATAAAATGTAAACATCACCCTTCCATTCTTCACTTCCCTCCCGTTTTGATGAAAATAACTCCGCCCGGCGCATGCGCAAAAGCGCGGAGGGTTTCCGAATCCGTTGCTAAACAATAGTAGTTAATTAGAGACATAACGCACAAACACGTAACGATCCTAAATAAGGCGAACCAAAATTCTAATTTTAGGATGAAAATGTTACAAAGTAAATACAAAAGCTCTATATATTTATGATGTTCAACTTTTTTAATAATCAAGCCCCGATTTTTTTTATTTCTCCCTTTTTATAACGTATAAAATTGGGTATATTGTTAGCAAGAAAGCATCATCCTTTCTACAAATACACGCAAAATATTCATTTCATTACTTTCCTGATTGTTAGCAAGCAAGCATCATCTACATTCTACAAATATACACAAAATATTCATTTCGTTACTTTCCTGATTTTTAAACAATTGGTTGTAAAATTCCGAAATGCCACTAAGTCAGGTGAAACAATCGAAGCACTGATAATAATTTACTGGAAGCTAGAATCCTAAGCCTGCCTGTCCTCCGTACAATAGCATTCCAACCATTGATAAACTTTTCCTGCCTTGCTCGTACATTAACATAATCCTCATTTTTTTTTCTGCAAACAATAGTTACGCTTTGTGAGGAGGTTATCACACAAGATGTGGACTAAAATTTGCGTTTCGCAACAAATGTGGATGTAGTTTCTCAGAAAAAGACGAACATCTTGGACCTGTGTTCATTAACTGCAGATTTAACGCATTAGTTTTGCAATTGCTGTCAGTGAAATTGCGCGCAGTTCACGACGATGGCTAACGATAAATTTGTGTTTCGTCATGTAAATGGATATTAAATTTCTAGTAAAAGGCGAATAACGCCTTACAAACAGAAATTTTGTGAATTTACTTATAACATAATATTTCTGCATCGTTTCCAACGATGAGATGCGTAATATTTCATAGTTCTGACAGTAATATCAAAATTATTCATGGAAATTTTTGAAATTGATGCAGGTGAAATGTTTTGTGTGTTAAGTGTTGCTAAAAGGTAAAATACGTCAATGAATGTGACTTTCACTCTAAATATCTAGAAAGAAGAAAATGGAATCAAGAATAGCAATAAAAATGCCACTCATAGAAAATGACGTCTGAAAAATTTGCATCTTTTCCGATAATTTCGCCGTTTGACGTGTATGCGAGATTTTTCGTTAACTTCAAAATTTCCCTTAACTTTTTATTAATAAAAATTTTTATTCAAATTTCAAAAAAATCACTCCCAGATGCACATTTCCACTCTCTATAGTATGTTTTTGCCAAATCTAGGCCCAACGATCTGCCTACAGAGTGCCAACAGACAAATAGACACACGCACACATTCGCTTTTATTATTAGTAGAGATTTTGTTGGGTTTATTTTCGCGAGGTCCGTCACTCTCCATAGTTTATTTATTGCACGTTATCGTGACTATAAATGAAATTAATTTCTAAAAGTATGGTGGAAATGAGGGAACAAATTAATTTGCTTAAAAGTGGCACCATTAAACATACAATTTTTCAAATTTTCAGATGACGTAAAAATCGATTTCTTCAGATAAAGGTTTTCAACATTACTTCGGAGAAAATCAAAATTATAAAATGGCGAAATATGACAGACAATTCTACAAAGTAAATGCCATTTTGGATACTTTTATAAGATTTTTATCGATGTCAATCCTAAACCATTGCTCCTAGACATAGCATAGACAAAATTATTTTTTACAACAGGTTATTTTAGCGATATCCTTATATGGAAGTATATCGTCGGTATACAGCTAAAAGTGATCAAGACAAAAGAAAAAAAAGTTAAAGTGTCCTTTTCGTTTTAAAATGTCATCCCTGTGACAAAAAAAATCACGCATATCGATTAAATTTTAAAACAATAAGAACACATTAATTCATTTTTCTTTTTACTTTTACTTGGCCACTTTTAGATCTATACCGACGATATGAGAAAGTCGAGTAGATGGCATTCTCGATTATTGGAAAAAGAAATAACAAAGACTCTTAATGGCTTTTGTTGTTTCTTTCCTTTCTTTTCTCTCTCTTAATGGTTTCTGTTGTTTCTCTGCCCATTTTTCTTTTTCTTTTGACTTGCTCAATTTTACAGTCGCTGCGATATAAGTCGAGTAAATAGTATTCTCGATTATTAGAAAAAGAAACAACAAAGACTCTTAATGGCTTTTGTTGTTTCTTTCTCTTAATGGTTTCTGTTGTTTTCTGCTCATTTTTCTTTTTCTTTTGATTTGGCCACTTTTACAGTCACGGCGATATAAGTCGAGTAAACAGCATTCTCGATTATTGGGAAAAGAAACAACAAAAACTCTTAATGGCTTTTGTTGTTTCTTTCTCTTAGTGGTTTTTGTTGCCTCTCTGCTCATTTTTCTTTTTCTTTTGACTTGGTCACTTTTACGGGCAAGTCGAGTAAATAGCATTCTCGATCATTGGAAAAAGAAACAACAAAAACTCTTAATGGTTTCTGTTGTTTGTCTGCTCATTTTTCTTTTACTTGGTCACTTTTAGCTGAATACCGGCGATATAAGAAAGTCGAGTAGATAGTACTCTCGATTTCTGAAAAAAAAATACTCTTAATGGTTTTTATTGTTTCTTTCTCTTAATGGTTTTGGTTGTTTTTCTGCTCAATTTTCTTTTGCTTTTGACTTGGTCTCTTCTAGCTATATGCCGGCGATATGAGAAAGTCGAGTAGATAGCATTCTCGATTATTGGAAAACGAAACAACAAAAACCCTTTATGGTAGCAATAAAATTAAAAGATATTCAAACTGCCAAATAATACAAGTCTAAACGCATCGTTCTGTATAGCTATTTAATTTGTTTAGCAGTTAATTTTCACAATTTGGAAAAGCAGTGGAAAACAGACGGTCAGAACTCAGTAATACGTCATTCCGCAAAGCGTAGTTTGGCACAACTAGGACAACAAGCAACCGTGCCAAGTGTTTAGCAAATCATCAGAGAAGCGATAAACAACTTTTAATTATCTTGCTAAAGATTAGGAAATCGAAATTATAAAAACATACAAATAACAAAACATAGAAAATGTTGTACGTAATCATAATGTATTGTTGCAGAATTACAGGGTGTGTCTACAATTCATGTATAATTTTAAATAGTTGTAACTTTGCAAGCAAAGTGGAACTTGCCTAATTTGAAGCTGTCGGGACCACAATGAAAATTCGAATTTAAAAACTGGGTATAAAAATGAGTATAGCTAGAGAAAATGGCCCTAAAACTGTCTTTAAACTAAAAATACTAGTAAAGATTTATATTTAACATTTAACAGTTTCAATAAATAACACATAATTATTACATAAGCAGTAGGTAATTTAAAAAAAAATAAAGTGATAATAGTTCGTCCAGAAAGTACGTTTCCCAAAAGAGACACCAAACATAATTACTTGAAAACATTTATTGAGACAGATACAGCACTTTTTCAGCTACCTCTCAGAATTAGAGCCATCGTAGTTGAAGCGCGTGTCATACAGAGACAGCTATTTCTGTAAGCTGTGCCTAAGAAATCCGCTGTCTGAGAGCCGAGCCAGCGTGTGACAGCCGTCTGCATCAGAACCTTGACTAGGGATTTGA
>BGPR01000093.1:1486364-1507288 GCA_013235015.1 Araneus ventricosus | reverse complement strand
CTTTTCACATACAGAATTATTCCACGCAATTAGGTGGATTATACCATCTGCATATACAGTAAAACACCGTTTATGCGTTTCTCATTTATACGTCGTTTCACCACAGTCCCGATTCATTTGGTTTCATTGCAATGATATATTACTTTTTTTATATTGCGCAAGGCTTATGTTATACGTCGTTTTCCTCGCTCTAAAATGTGAATATGTCCTCCTTTCTAGTATGTGAATCGTGATAAAGATATCATGACTTCAAAATTATTCACAATGGATGAATTAATAGAAGACATTTCCTGGTGCAAATTTTAACGACGATGAAGATGTTATTTCACTTTTCTTTAAAGTAGCAATGGACTAAAATTGAAAAACTTCGAACTTATTTCTTTTGTCGAAAGAATAGCGAAAAAACATTCAATGAACTTAATTCAATTCATAATGATGTATTTAGTACTCACAAACAATCAGAAAGTCCGACAGGAAAAAGAATATGGCCGCCCTTCTAGGTGGGCGCCTTATTTTTTTTTGTCTTGACCGAATTGGATCGGCAATTTTTCTAGTCCATCTCCTGATAGTAATTTTACTTAATTTTTAAGCAGATTGAAACGAATTTTGGAATGAATTTTTTTTTGAACTAGAGGATAACAGTCTTTGTTGCTAAAAATCCCTAAACCTCGTATTTCTCGGAGACACAATTCAAGTCAAGTCAAGCCAGAAAGATTTTCTTAAACACCTGCATGCACATAAATCGTATAAGATATGTATAATTAGTACTCAAGATATGCAGTAAAGGCATGATTTTTCTCACATTTATGATAAATGTTTAAAATTAAAATTTAATTATTGATTTCCATACTATGTAGTATTATACTGGTATTATCTTAAAAATCTTTAAAATTAACACTTTTAAATGAATTTGCACTAGTAGCATTAAATTTACAATGATCAAAGAATTTCGATTTTACGTCTTTTCAATTATACGTCGTTTTACTTCAGTCCTTTGAAAGAACATATAAACTGTGCTTTACTGTACAGTATTTCATTTCATTGTAAAATATTTGGACTTATTAGTAAGCGTTTAAAAATTCACGATTTGATGCAGAAAAAATATAAAACAAAATCGACGGGAGGCTGTCTCTGCGAAACGGCCGCTGGGATTGAAGGTGCATAACTCAACTATGACTTTCTGTGACTGAAGTAGCTTTATGGGACTATTAACTCTATAGTCTATAGTGACTATTAGTCTAGTGTGACTATGTGACTCTATCTATGTAAAATTCTTCGTGATTTTCATCAACTTTGCAACTCGACTGTGACTAAACCGTAATCACAAATTCTAAAATTATTTTAGCAATCTTCAATGTCTACTTTTCTCTGTTAAATGAAACTAAAACCAACTCTCTATGTTATTTGGTTGCGGATCTGTAAGCGTTTAACTTTAACGCGAAAAAGCGTCATAATTTTTTCCTTTCCCGACACACCATTAGACCACTAAGCCTACGTCAAAAAAAATTACTCGCGATTGGTGGCTTAGCGATTGATTTGGAGAACATAAATCCACAGTCTAAAATCTGTTATCGATCTCTTTACTACCATTGACTACCATTTTATACACTTTTATTTATTTTTACTTGCTTCATGTTTGAAAAGATTGAATTTCGTAATTGATCTTTCACTCTCTTCCTGATGTGCTCGAGATTTGAAATTTTGTACAGTTGTGATTTCTTCATAGCAAAATACTACTTTAATATTTCCAGAACTTAATTATCAGTTAATTCATTAAATTAATTCAATTTTGATTTCATGCGAGTGGCGGCAGCTGGCGGAGAATTCGAGGAAAATTCAAGATTCCATAATATTTATAATAATAGATTAAAGACTGATAGCAGAAAATAACTAAAATAAGAAATTTATATCTTTTAGTACGCTAATAAGTGTGTTTTTAAAAACTATTTTTATTAAATTTATTTCCCTTACAAATAAAATTTTGAAAACGTTACATTTGGGAACAGATCAATATAGCTGTGTGATAAGTGTGTTGGATATATGTATTCTAAGCTCTATTCTACTCTGAGGACAATTAGTTCAGAGGTATTTTTCTTGTATTATTGTACGACGGCCAGTCAAAAAGTTGTTGCACTGTTCGAGAAAACAAAACAGGATCGAAATTTTACAATAATATTATATGCACACTAAAGTCAGTAGCGTAGCTAGAGAGGGGGCGTTCCTTCCTGGGCGGCACTTCGAAAGGGCAGCAAAATCTGACATGCAGAAAAACAATTTTATAACCAAGAGAAGCAGCGGCACTAGCTCATTCATCGTGCAGATAAAAAAGATAATAATGATGCAATTAATTCGTATTTTCTGCTTTTTTTCTGTAAATTTCCAATATGTGAAGGAAAGATTTATGATGGACGCGCGATTTCCCAATCTATATGCAGAGATCTAGAGCTTCAAACAATAAGTTTCGCATAAAATGTTTTTTCCTGATTTTTTTTTTCTGAGATTTATGTTTTATATGTAACTTGTAAAGGAAGGTCGGCATGTTACAACTTCGCCCCTGGCGTAAAAAGTTCCAGCTACGCCACTGACTAAAGTTTCATACAGAAGCTGCTTTCCGACACAATCACCTCCTTTTCTAAACATTTGTCCAAGGCGTGGCACAAGTTTTTCTATGTCTTCAGCGAAAAATTCCCGTCCGACATCCAATAACCACTGTTGGATTAACTTTATGGAATTCAAGATGCTTGACAGTGATCTTATACACACTTCCATGCGAAATATCCAGTTAATTTGCGATTCCGTCTATTGTTACGCATCTGTTTGGCATTCAATCGAGCAACGATCTCAGCATTTCTCGAAATTGAAGGTCTTCCCTTGCTGTAAGCGTCATTAACATCGGCATGTCCGTTTTCGAACATGCTGCACCACTTTGCGATAATTTGACGCGATACTGCATTTTCACCATACACTTCGTGCAACTGCTGATAAATTTAAGTGCAGTTACATCTTTTTGATCACAAAAAATGAATTACTGCGCGCATTTCCAATTTGGACTCCATCTGTAACTGCCAACACATGTTCACGACTGCTTCATAAGAAAACTAAAACTGCCGTGTCCAAACTGTTAAGTAACGCGCTGCAGATAAATGTCTGCTGTGTTGCCACAAAGTTTAATTAAAATTTTTTTTTTTTACCGAAATTTTTTTACTAAGGAGTGGAACTAACGAAGGAGTGAAACTGACTATACTCAAAATGTTTCAATATAGAGAGTTACTGATGACGGTTTCCAAACAATAGTTCGCTTGATATTTCTAGAAGTTTCTAACATGCAAATCACATTTTTTTAATTGGTATTCGAACCGTTTTTCCCAAAGTTATTTATGGAAATAATCTGTGATTTATCATCATTCACATTCTTTTTTTGTACTGTTCGGCAGATTTTACAGCTACTTTTTCTTCTTTAAACAAAAAAATATTTTAATTGAATTATAAGTCCATAAAAAGAAGCGTTTGTGTGCATGACTGCGATGTCCAGACGAATCTATTACACTTAGGAGAGTGTCGCCGAATTTGGACCACCTGTTCATTTTTTAATGTACTGTGATAGAGAAGTAATTTTAATGAAAAACCAAAAGTAGAATTTTTTATAGTTTATTTATCTTCAGAATTTATTAACTTTTTTACTTTCTCGTATACGAAGTATACAAAGAGAAAGTATTGTAATCGTCAAAAAATTCGAACCCGAGATTTTGACGAATCTCCACGTTTTAGACCTCCCTGAGTCCGAAAACACAATTGTTGCAAAAGTCTTACTGTGGGTGTAGGGTGTAAACAGTCCAACACGCAGGATAATGGAGAATGAAGGTTTAGTTACAAATATGCAGGAAACAATAGTTCTTGCACAGATTACCAATGCAAATAAACAACAATTCACATGTAATAACAGTTCAGCACTTTGTTATCTAACAACACAAACAGTCAGCAAATAACTAGTAACGACAATAACTGCACTTTCAATAGCGCTCAGCTCACCAGATTCCTAGCTCGCACTGCGGACGAAGCTCTCAAGTCGTTTCCAATGGATCAACACTCCCTCCGTCGTCCAAGCGCTCTACTTATATAGTTTCCCCTGCAGGCCGTGACGTCACATGGAATGATCTAGAACATTCGTGGCGTATGTTCTCTCTTAATAGACATATCGAGACGATTCCAGCACCTTTCAGATCCCATATTTCGTCGCCAAATTTCTCGCCAAGTCGCCAAGTTTGTCGCCAAGGTCAGGGGTCCAGATGGGGCTGCTGTTGGTCATCTCATACTTACCCCTGTAAAACTCTCTTCCCAACCATAAGACTCACATTGCTGGGAAGCGACTTTCCATGTTTGTAACACAATTTTAGAATTATGTCTGTCTGTCTGTGAATACGATAACTCGAAAACTATTAGAGCTACAGGGATGAAATTTGGAATGTGATCGTGACACGTAATTTGCAGGTTTCTATCAAATTTTGGACAAACTCCGTACAAGGAAGTCTGTCTGTATGTCCGTGTTAATGTAAGGGCGATAACTCACAAACTTAAAGCGAGGTGAATAAAATTATGTGTCCATTTTACCACGTTTTAATTAACTCGCTTTCTTGTCTGTCTGTCTGTTCGGTACAAATTTTGCAATCGATTTTAAACTGACTTCCCGATGAGCAGGAGACTTGAAACTTTAAACATAGTTCAGAACTAGATGACAATGCAATATTAATTCTCTTTCTTGTCTGTCTCTTTGTCTGTTAATTTTTTATTTCATATTTTGTGTTTTACCGACCCAGAGCTTCCATAGATGGCGCTGTCCAGGCGTCACTCGTAAATAGCGAAGAGGGGGAATCTTGAATTGGTAGAAGTGGGTCCCAAGAAATTCCGCAGCGAATAGTGGGGGAATCGACATCGAAGAGTGGATTGAAGTTCGGAGGGTAGAGTTTGCTATACCAGAGTGACAATCTTTTGTTTCATCAGTCAATCATTTCTGTTTATGATAAGGTGAAGAGAAACTAAAATAAACCTGAAATTTGCCACGTTTCTCTGTCATAATCTCATCAAAATGTTTAAAATCGATTGCAAAATTTCACACACACAAGACTAAAAAGCAGAGAATAATTATTTAAATAAAATAAAAATTTTAATATGCCACGTTTTTAAAACGGACTAAAAAGTATAAAATAATTTCTTCTAGCCCTATACAGATTTATAACCCCATACAGATTTAAAAAGAAAAACGTGGGACGCATGCAATATTTAATAGTAAAGAGTGTAGGGAGTAGCTGTCGTTGAGAAAACTCACACAACAGTTCATATCATTTCCATTGCAATAAAATTGTTAGTGACTTAAATAAACTATTTATGCATCAATTATCTATTGCATGCGCCCGACGTTCTTCGTTTTAAATCTGTATGGGGTTATAAATCTATATGGGCCTAGAATCACTCAGGTAGTCGTAATGGAGACTCCGAATTTTAAACTTTAATGCAGAAATTTTTTTATTTAATTATTTTGTTCTTTTAGGTGGGATTTTTTAAAAGCAATTTCATGTTATTTGAAGATTTTATAACATTGTTTTATTTTTCAGTTTATTTATGCTACTGAGGTTGCTCTTTAAAATTCTTGTCTCTTTTCGCAGGGATCTCAGCGAAAGGTGTCTCCCACCAACCAAATATAGCAGATTAAGTCCAGATAAAAACGATAATCGATCCTCTCGAAGTAAGTCATCTCATTTTTTACTATCACTATACGTTATTTCGTTTATAGTTAACTAGCAGTACGCGCACGGCGTTGCCCGTGGAATCAGGACTTCAACAAAATGGGACAAAGGAATGCCCACCAATGACACGAAAAAGTTTTGAAAACACAATCAAAACAAAAGATACACATCGGATTGTAGAAATGCATGCTAGGAATGAAAGCATATGACGTCACCTGCCGCGAGGAAGGTCAGTCGTCCGGAGAAACTCTCGCTGTTAAATCTCGCTATCAAAAAAACTGTTTGAACTGATCAGGGCAAAATTAATCTAAAAAAAGAAAAAAGATATTTTAACCGTTCTTGTTTTAAATCCGACAGAAACGTTCCAGTTATAAGCTCAAAAAAGATGAAAATTATAGAGATGTTAGAACGTCAGATGCGATAATTTGAAGAAATCTTCATTAAAAATTACCATAAAAGTGACTATTTTTCAAAACTTTCTCAACATCCAGTAAATTATGTTAGACGTACGAAATAAACTTCATTAGAACGGAAATCCTTTGTTCTTTCCGATGGTGTAACTGTTTTTTTCGTACAATTATTCGAAGCCATGCTATTGAGAAATGAGTGCGCAAATCACCCAAAACAACATAAAACATTAAATAAAAAAATTTCTAGATTAAATTTTAAAATTCCGGCTTCGAGGTACATTCAGTCACCATTACGACTACCTGTGTGCCAAATTTCATAGCTGTAAGTGCGATAGATTCGTCTGGACATCGCAGACGCACACAAACATTGCCTTTTATAAGTATAGATTTCTACTTTTGTTGGATGTAGAGCCTATAATTCCCATATCCCCTTCCAAAAGGACGTACTGCAACTTTTATTCCACTTCGAAAGCTTAATAACACCAAGAAAAACTGTGTTCTGGTTTCCATCTGAAATTCCTTTTTGCACAACTTGATTTGCACAAAAAATAACAGTTCATAGATGGTAGTCTTCCATATTATTACATATGTACACAATTAAATCTTATTTATACAACGTACATATTTAAAGATGATTGCATTTGAGAAAGAAACAAAGTAGGATTAATCAATTTGTAAAATATGACTACATCTAGTTCTATAGCCTCACTCTCTTTAAATTACTCACTGATGGCTGTCACGGCTATATTCGATAAATTATTTTCGAATGTAGATCATCATTTTAAATTTCAACCGATGTCATTTATCGCATGCTTTTCCAGGAAAGGAGATGGATAAGACGCACACGCCAGAATTTATCTAAGTCATTAGATAGGGAGAGAAAGATAAACAAATGTTATCAATCATGTCCATTTTACCATGCTAGACCATATACAATAACAAAGATTATGCTGCAAGAAGCTGCAATAGCTTAAACTCAAAATTTTAGATCGATATTCTCAATGGCTTGTGCTTCATATACCTCAGGACAGTGGCGAATCCAGAGGGGGGCTATCGGACTACAGCCCCCCCCCCCAACCAAGCCAGAATTCTTGATTTTATTTAAAATCATTACAACTGTTTTTCTTTCTTTACCTCTTTAAAAAAATAATAAAAACGTTTCAACATTGCTTTCTGGCTATACAGGCTCGAAAGTTTTCCTACTTTTGTAGTCATTCCACTTGTATTTGTAGTTTTGACGCGGTCGAGAGCATTTTTTGGCTAGTTATTTCATTGTATTTTTTATTAAATTATCGAAAGTATTGTATTGTTCTTTATGATTCTTATTGTCAGGTGAGTAAAGTCTGTAAAGTTAAACAGTTTTGGCTTACTTTAGCCTTGAGGTTTGACATTCGTCACGACGATACAAAAAATTTTTACCCTCAGCCCCCCCCCCCCCGACCCGAATCCTAGATTCGCCACTGCCTCAGGAGCTTTAAAACCAGGACATAGTGGATTAAGGCGACGCACTGTTGGGAGACTTAAATCGAAAAGTTACGAGGGCGGTCCGATAATAAAGGTACGGGGGAAATTACACCGAAAATTATAATTTAAGAAAATATTTAATACATTTCGCAAAAACTACATACTTTTGTTTATTTCTCGACATAATCTCCGCAAACGTTGAGAAATTTATCCCAGCGTAACATTCATTTGAACATCCTTTCATGAAACTGCTGTTTGTCAAGTTGCTTGAAGTATTCCAGAACGGTGTTTTGCAAATCCTTCTGATCCGCAAAGCATTTTCTGGCCAAAAATTTCTTTAAAGGTCCGAATAAATGAAAATCCGAGAGGGCTAAATCTGGACTATAGGGTGGATTTTGCAGGACCTCCCATCTCCGTTGTTCCGGCCGCGCTTTGGTTTGACTTGACGTATGGGGTCTTGCGTCATCGTGCAGAAGATTAATTCCTTCACGTAATCGTCCTAGCCTTTTCTTTTTAATGGCTGTATTCAATTTCTGGAGAGTTCTGCTCCAAGATCGCTTAGACCAAAAGAAGCTGTCAAACTTCCCCTTCATCATGGATTCCTATTTACAGGGGCACGTTAAATTTATGGATAAGAAGCTGCAGTATAAGTAAGCAGGGTCTCGCTTCCGTGGTGGAATACGTAAATCGTGATGCGGTTCTTAGGGCCCGTGTCCTATGACGGACCGTACTTCTGCACGTCGCTTAAGCTCCTCATAATGGGTGCTATTAATGCGTTCGGCCAAAGTGAGTGTATTATTTGTCTCGGCGGCCGATTTTACAGTTATATCCAGATGCTAAGGAAGGGCAGGATTTTTTTTGTGCATTTCCCGTTATCATGAGTGCGTGACTTATGGACTAGGCTAGTCACGCTAGGCTAAGCAGGATTACTCACAACTCGAAAACTAGTACATCAATTAGAATTACTTAGATTTTTATTAAAACATATGCTCCAAATTATGTATTTGTAATTGAGTCTAGTTATAAATACGAGTAAAAATGGCTAGCAGATTCAATACGCTTACTTATTTATTAAATCACACCTGACTACTTCTGGTTCTTATGGCGGCTCCTCCCAAAAACTGCGTAGAGTGTCTGCCTTGAGGGGATACTTCTATTACAACTTGACTGTCAGTGCTTTGAAACATTTTAAACATTCTGGTTAAATGGATCAAAGCCCATGCAGGCTATAGGGGTAATGAAGAAGCGGATACTCTCGCCAAAAAAGCCATCACAGAAGGCGTTGTAATGAAAGCTCTAAGCCCTCGATGCGAACTTAAACAGCATTTACAAGAACTGGTTTTTTTTTTAAATGGCAAAATCTTTGGGATAATGGAAACACTGTACGTTTTGTTCATAAAGTGCTCAAAACAGTTCACCTAAAACCAGTCTTTTGGAGACGTGAAGAAATTCTGTTTATCACAGGACACAGTCCATTCCCTTCATTCCTTAATCGTTTCCATTTCTCGGATAGTGACTCTTGTGCCTGCGGAGAAGTCGGCGATCCCATCCACTATGCGACATCTTGCCCATTGACTCTCTCTTGGCATATTAGGAAACCTTCTACTTCACTGGGAAGTCTGTGGTACCAAAGAGTCTTGGAGAATCGGAATTCAAGAAAAAGAATAATAAACATGATTAAATTCATAATAGACAATGAAAACATAATGAGACTGGAATAAGCACTCACCTGCCTTTGTACAATAACTCTAGCTTATCCTGCATTCAATACACTGAATATACTAAGTCCTTCCTTTCTCATAAATCTTTAATAGTAATCTTCTTATTCCTTGTATTCCACAATTAACACGCAATGGCTCCCCATCTCTAATACGTTACTCAAAACCTGTGCATTGATGTAAGCTACCTCATGTTGTTCGTCATCATCTACATTCATCATTTTTCTTTCATTCACACCGTGTTATTCAAGATATTGTATATGTTACCGGCAAAGTTTGAAATCCGGCATTCTATAGAATGCCTAGGCATTGTATATAATGCCTAAAACTAGCCGGCAATGTATGCAACGATTTATATTTCACACATTTCCTAGGCATTCAATAGAATGCCAAATGACAAACCGGTAAAATATGAAATAAATCGCCGATTTGATTATATAAGAAATAAAGTTAAGTGCAATTCAAAATTAAATTATTTGCTTCCTTGATGTAATAAGTAGATTCACAATTTATTTTGTTTTCTTTAATAAGAAAGGCATAAACTTTGATATGAAAACTTTCATTTTGCTTCACGAATTTTGAATAAAAGATTTTTTAATGGTACTCTTTTATTATTTTTTCTAAATAACATTTGTATTTTTGAGGAATGCACGCCTTTTAAATAATAGCCTTATTATGAATTTTTTTCATACTTTGCCTAAATAGCATTTGTCATTCTATAGAATGTCTAGGTATTGTATACAATGCCTAGGAAAAGTATGTAATAAATCTCATATTTCATACTTTGCCTAAAAACGCCCGGCATTCTATAGAATGCCTAGGTATTCTATAGAATGCCGGCATTTCACACATTGCCGGTAACATATATATTCCTTTATGTTGTTTCCAATTCTATGTGTTAACACCAGCTTTGTAAATTCTTCATTTGTCATTCTTCTCTTGCTGTATTTTTTTTTGTAACTCAATAAGTTCACCTACATCTATACCAACCCGCATATTAGCCACATAAGCTCTAGAGACGGCGGTGTGGTGTGGTGTTAAAGTTCCTTTTCTTCAAATGGAAATCCCATGCGATGACTCTCTTGTATCTTTTAGTGCTCATGAATTTCGTAGAAGAGGTGAAACGCAAGAAACCCAAGAACTACCGCTTCCATTATGAGTGGGAGAGCGAGTTCTTGTTTACCATGTCCAACGGCAAGTGTACCTGCCTCATCTGCCATGCTACGGTGGCCATTAGCAAGAAGAGCAACCTCAGGAGGCATTTCACCACCATGCACAAGCAGTTCAACGCCCAGTACCCTGAGAACTCCTCTGCCAGGGCTATGAAGGTGGTGGAACTCAAATCAGCTTTTCCTACGTCCAGTCTCATGGATGACTGCGTCACGATGGGGTTGTCACCCACAAAACCGCCGAGCCCAGCGGCCACCACCAAGTACTTCGATTTCTTCCCGTCGCCAGAAGTGAGTCTTTCTCGACTGCATAAATTCATAGAAATAGGCTCAAACTAAAAAGGAAATCTACTTGTAGATTTTTTATGGTAAAATTTTCTTGCTGAGTCTTTGCAAAAGAAGACATGAATTCTCTTTTAATTTTGATGCTTTCTTCTTTATATTTCTAAAGAACAAGAGTTTGTTCAGATTCATAAAAATTATCGTTAGAATTGTGATTAGATACTGTGTTAAGACGTACTGTCGTCGATGATTGTGAGCCCTATACCGATCGACTCGAGAAAATTTAAAGCCTATCAGAAGTCGGACTAGGATTGGAGTGAATATCGAAGGCATAATGTTTACTTCATAACTAAATAGATTGGTTACATTTATTTTTAGCTTCAAGACTATTTATAAATCATTATATAAGTAGTATCAGTCCTTTCTGTAGGGTATCTTTTAATACTTTGAGTTAAAACTAATAGGAACAAAAGATGGAACAGTTTTTGTCCCTCCTAACCTCAACATTTACCATTTAATTTATAAAAGTATCAATTTCAGTATCGTTTCCTATTCAAATGTTGAAATTTTAAATATTGCAACGTAAAATACTGTCATGAGTATTAATAAGTTATAAAATTTGACGATAACAGAATATAAATGATTTTAAAATTAGCAGTCAAACCAAACAATATTTATTTTAGATATATTTCGGTTGATGTATTAAATACTCCAGACTTGTTTTTCAAGTTAACGACCTTCTCCCAATTTATCACAATCATTTATGTGTGTCACCCTGTTTCCCACCATATAAACAAATCCATTAAAAGTATATTTGTTTGCCCTATGTCGTCTATTGCGCGATTATCAGAACTGTTACGCCTTCTTATCTAAGGAATTTTACATTTTGTTCCCATCGAAGTTGTGTTTTATGGTTTTAATCGTAAGATGTTACAAACAAGTTTCACTTTAGGTTGTTCACCTTCGCTCTGGATCCGCTCCATAGCCGAATGACAGCAGATGATATTGGTTTTAAGGAAACATTTTTCGTAGTATAAACTTAGTATGCAGACACATAAAAGATATATCTTCTGATATTTCTGCAAGAATTTATTCAAATTGTTTTTGACGTCATTTTTTTTTTGGTGAGCAACCGACAGTAGCGATTATTATTAATTAGTATTGCGATCAGTATTGCGATGTTATTATTAATTCATATATTCGTAGATAAGTTGGATTGAAACTCGATTTGAAGTTGATACTCAGGCCAAACATCATAAATTTAAACCATTTTCAGGTGACGTAGTAATCACCTCATTCTGCATTCACTGCGTATGCCTCCTCACGTTATAAACTTGTGGTGGTTTGACCTACAATGTCAGATTTTAAGCGCATCAAGTTCGCATATGCGGCAGACATTCTACGAAAACTTGTTGCTAATTCATGATCTGCCCAGTGGCTCAACTAGACAATGTGGGGCCCAGCAAATATTTAGGGTGGGCCCCTTAGAAAATTAAACTCATAATTATTTCTAATAAAAGTACTTCATTTTTTGAAATGCTTAATCAGTCTTTATAATACTTTTAGTCGATTGTGAAGGGTCTTATATTATAGCGAGGAATAATTCAATATTTATTCACATTTTGTGCCGAATAAAAATGCGACACATTGTTTTTTAAATTTTTGTAAATTGGTAGTATTTTACAATTAATCTAAAATTGTTTATTTCGAGCTTTCATTTTAGCAAAAGTATCTGTTACTTCTTCAAAATCTAACGATTCGGGACAAAGTATTTTCAATTGACAGTATTGATAGATTACGCAACCTTTCTTGACCCATGGAATTTGCGGCACTGAAATGAACGCCTTTGGTGACAGGAATACTTAAAAATAACATAAAAAATTGGTAGCATTTTACAATTAATCTGAAATTGTTTATTTCGAGCTTTCATTTCAGCAAAAGTATCTGTTACTTCTTCAAAATCTAGCGATTCGGGACAAAGGATAGTCAATTGACAGTACTGCTAGATTACGCAACCTCTCTTTCCCATGGAATTTGCGGCACTGAAATGAACACCTCTCGTGACAGGAATACTTAAAAGTAACATCAATACGATACACAATTAAGGAAACCTTGATGACACAAAATGGGTTTTTATAATTATTAGATCTGCAATGTTTCACGTTGTGTTTGTTTTAATTATAATTAGGTTCGACAATTATAATTAGCTATAATTAACTTAATTTATAATCCCGGTTCTACCGGTTAACTCAATTAATTTAACACAAATATAATTAAACTAAAGTCGTTAATAATGTAAGGCAACGCTAATAGAAAAATTTTAATGTTACTTACAAAAAAAAAGACATTAGACGTAAACTAAATTTAATTATATTTCAGGAAGTAACAATGAATATGTGAAAGATAAAAATAGTTACCATCTTAATAAGTCAGCAGAACGTATACCTTATTCCGTAGCAGTTCGGATTAAAATGCTTTAACCGTCGAGGAGGAGGTTGACACTTGTTCAAATATACTGCTAACAATCCAAATTCTAAACCAGTCAGCTCAATAATTCAATCGCATAATGAAATTACTGCAACGGTGATGATTCTTCAATTGTTCGAAGACCAGCTACTCGAATTGTTCTTGTTTCAACCAATATAATCTTCTTTCTTAAACTTCTGTCGTTCTTTCTATATTAGTAGTTCTTCCTCCCCCCACTAACCCCTGACTACTCAGCCAATCACAGCGATTCGCGTTCCTGATATGCTAAGTGGTAGGGTCTCTTGAACTTTCTAGTAAAACTCGAATCCCCTCAGCTGGGAAGGGGAACAATAAATTGATTTGATAGTTCCTGAATAAGCCGCCTTTCTAATGTCCCGCGATTTCCAGAAAACTCTAGAATCTTTTTTTAAAACATTTCACAACGAATTCAAATAATTTATAACAGCAAGATCTCTAATAGATGAAGATTTTCCTATGTCATATCTAAAAGTTAGCCGAAAATTAAAATTATATACTGTAAAACAGACAGATATATCTTTTTTATATACAAATCTCTAAATGTTTTTATCACATATATCGCTTTTCACAAATCTATCCCATATATTGAAGTTAAGGTGCAATCTATGTACTTTAAAAGGTCGCTTTGACCAACAAAAATTGTACACTTTCCCTTCATCACGAGTCCTTAGCTCGTGGACTTGGGTATGCACGCTAGACCTAGTGGAGTTGAGCCACCACCACGTTGCTGTCAGTAAATTGTCTTTCGTAATGGAGTTTATAAATTGTCCTGTTTCATTGTTGTGCCAAGCCATTGGTATACCCAGGTAGCGCAACATGTTGTCCGATATTGTACAATATTGTTCGATATTATATGATATTGTACAATATTGTTCGATATTATATAATATTATATGATATTGTACAATATTATATGATATTATATAATATTATATGATATTGTACAATATTATATGATATTGTACAATATTATATAATATTATATGATATTGTACAATATGGTCCGATATTATATGATATTGTACAATATGGTCCGATATTATATGATATTGTACAAAATTATACAATTTTGCGAATATTGTTCAATATCGTACAATATTGTACAATATCTTTGTGCTACTAGGGTAATTGAGGCATCCCGACTGCTCTGAATAACTTGATGGTAAGGTCTCGGCTTGGGAAACCAAGGGTTGCAGGCTTAAAATCCGATTCCATCAATGATCCGTCGTATACTTGAGATTTGTGTACATTAATTCTGACGTCTAGACTAAAATGCCCCCCCCCCCGATGGGACAAGGAAGACTGAAGAGAGAAGTCTCACTTCAGGTGTCGTCTTCATTATCTGATTACGAGGCCGTCCCAAAATTGCCTTGCGTTGCTTCTTAACGGGACATTAATAAAACTGAGCTACGTTAACCTGAAGTCTACGGTGCCGACTTACTTCTTTTGTCTTCGGATCGCCAACTCTTTGCCGCCAAGAACGGAGATGAGAGAACATTTGTTTTGTTTGCGCAATGATGTTTCTAACGAGTGGCATGCGCGCATGCCCCGAAATTAATCTTTTTATTGGTGTTTTGCACATAACGCTATATTTCGCCTCGTTTCGATTGGACTGTTTTGTTCGTTCATCTCTTCGATGCGATTGGTCGATTCATTCGAATTTCAATGAAACTTCGTTTGGAATTCTTCGGTTTGAATATCAGTTCAGTTCTGTATGTTATTCTGTGTGTTTCATTCCTCAATGAATAAGCGAAGCTATTAGTATTCCGCTATGCTGAAAGCGAAGCCGCTGATGTTTTTTAAGTTAAAAAAATTTGCCCGGTACACGCTTGAAATACCTCAGGCATTGCGTGCGGAAATTCTCGTTTTCTGTATTTTTTTAAACCTAGATTCCTAACATTTAATGAAAAAGCGTAGCTATTAGTTTCCTGCTATGCTGACAGCGAGCCGCTGATGTTTTTTTTAAGTTAAAAAATTGCCCGGTGCAAATTTGAAATGCCGCAGGCATTGCCTGCTCAATCTCTCCTTTTTCAGGTGACGCATACGCAAGAGAGCAATGAAAAGCGCACTGCACATCCAAAATAGCATTTGGCGACGGCAAATGAAATTGCGCCAAGAAAAATTGGCGAGAAACAGGTGGGCACCGTAAACTCGAGGTTTACCCTGAATTAAACCCAACTGCTTTGAATTTTGTGTCCTTCAAATCTGAATCGCGCTGGGTCTCGTTTACGTCTATATGCAAATGACAAGGTACCTATATTCTATGGTTATCGAGAAAAACGAAGCAAACGTCTCTTTTAAAGAGTAAAAATCTACCAACACTTTTTAAATTGAATTTTAAGGTATAAAATTTTTTCACGTATTCCTGATACGACAGAATTTTATTTAAGTTTTGTTAATAATTATCGGTAATTAGAAATTGGACAGATTAAGCCTCTCGGTTGGGTGGATATGTGTGGAACTTTATTGATAAAGCAAGAGCAAAAAAATAACATTTAATATATAAGGATACAAAGAGAGGAAATACAAATATAAACACTAATATATACACACACATAAAACGCAAATATATACACTAAACTAGACTCTGCTTCCTAGAATAATCACATGTACTTTTACATGATGCTGTTGATGACAAGTTAGACGTGTGGTGAACATGTGGCTCGGCCCTGAGACACTGAAACTGAAGAACTGTCTCTGGCATGGAATGTTCCAGGAGAGAGGAAAAGAAGGGCGTGGTGGGATACCTGAGCTTTGTAGTGGGATGAACAATGTAGGCTATTGTGGAGTTCTTCTGGGGCTGGTGATAAAGTTGAGGAGGTCTGTTATTTTGTTTGTTAGCAGGCGGTGGTTGGTTATTGATTTCATCCAGGCTTCTATGTGTTGATCTGCTGGACACCTGAGGTGGTAAGAAAGCGCAAGGCGGCACTTGGTGGCATAGTGAAGAGGCGTGCCAGGTTCTCCACAGGCACAGCAGTCCAGGTTCTAAACATGATTCCACTGAAGATCCGCCGTTCATGTGGGTTTGCTGCCCCTTAAATCATACGTAAGGGGCCAAACGTCCTCCCGCAGATGTGGTGCGGAATAAAAGAGAGGGGTGCCATCTCAAGTGCCGTGCTCGTCATCTGATCGAGGTTCAAAATTGCGAGGTCCGTCCCAAAATAACTCTCTTGTTGCTTCAAAACGGGACGTTAATATTGCTAAACTAACTGTCCCATAACTCTCTAACTCAAAAATACCACCGAGGATAGAGCGCTCCGGCACTACTTAATTTGCTATTACACCACTGTCCTTACGCTGCTATGATGGAAAAGAGAAAGACGCTTTTCCAAGTTTACATATGGCTATTCTGAATTGTTAAATGCATGGACATTTCGAACGGAAGCTGTAAAACATCACGCTGTGTTATTTTAGGAATAACGGTTTGTTTCTCTCTCAAACTAGGATCTTTTTTTACTAATTTATGAAAAATAAGAAATAATCTAATGAATAATTTATATAAAATTAAGAGGACAAACGACTGTTAAAAATCGAAAATTTTTTATTTTATGAAATATATATAATTCCCCCGTCTTTTCTGAACAATTTAAAACAATCCGCGTTAAAAAAATTCCCATAATTATGAAAGTTATGAAGGAAAATATATCAACTCGTCAACGTAAACATTGAATATGACCGTATCTTTAAAGCGCTATGTCTCAAAATGTGTTTTTTGATAGTGCGTGCACAATATCTCAATTACTATTGAATAATTTTACATAAAATTTGTACCGAATATGTATTTCGCTATGTTCTATAAATTGAACCACATTTTTGTACATATTTCTCCAAAGAAGTTTCTTTGGGGGGTAGCGAATTACGTCAGTTTGTCCTTGAGCCTGTAAGAGCGGAAAATCGTTACGCATCTCTTTGAATTTAATTCTTTACCTAGATATTTTTCAATCACTATATTGAAAAACCTTCTGATAGTCATTGGATTCTGGGTAACAATAGGTTCGAATTTTTTAGATACGCGGGGGAAGGGGAAACGGCACCTTTTTGGGGAAATATACGAGAAAGTTTAGGGGAGAACACTCCCGCTGGTTTTACCTTCCCTTAAAGTTTGGCTTATGAGTTCAGGGGGACACCCTGTAGTTACTCTAATAATACATAACAATAATACTCTAATAATACATAAGTTACAGCTCTAAAGTAATAAGTTAAGCTCTAATAATACATGTAGTTACTCTAATAATACATAATAATAATATACAAATAATAATAACATACACAAATGATGCTAATGCAAATAGAAGGAGATAGTAAATACAGAGTGAGTACAAATTAGTTGGACAAAAAGAATGGTGTATTAAGATTGACGTGCGCCGCATAGTGTATATAGAAGCATGTGCTGAAGAGCTCTGTAACTCATTTTGGAGTGGCTGTTTATAGTTTCTCTTGGGTTGGGAGTTTATGGGAGATATTCTGTCGGGGGTTTTTATGCCTCTCAGTTTTATTTGTGCAGATATGGCTAAAAGAACGCGTTATCTTTCCGAGGAGGAAATATGTAAATTTTTAAGTGCCACATATATGGATTTTTCCGATGATAGTGATAAAGCAATAAATTAATAGAGTTCTTCAGATAGTTCTGAGTATTCAAATTCTGAATTAGAAGAGGATAGTACTAATATATCCGGTGGAGTCCTAAAGTAGAAGATTTTTCAGAAGGCTTTGAAGAGTTAACTATTACAATTTTCCTAAAGTATTTTATAATATTGAATGTAAATATTTATTTTTTGCATGAATAATCTAGTGTTTATTTAGGCACTTTCAATTATAGGCAAGTACACTATATTTTTATTTTTTATTATTAAAAATCAAGTATTTTCATTAAACTTTTTTTATGATTTAGAATACGACATCTTTTACCACTTATTTAAAAATGGTTTCATTTCTATGTAAAGGACACTTTTATGCATTATTATGTAACGCGTACTTTTTACGAAATTTAATGCGTGTTAGGCTAAGAGGGAGAAAATGCTTCGGCCGGTGGGCACAGACTGCGCTTGCCAGCTCCCGTCCTGTGGGCATGCTTCCTTCAGCGGGCTTCCGTCGCGAAGGGGTTAAGAGTAGCTATACAGTTAAACATGATAGTACACATGATTGTAAAAGAGTGAAGCACACGAGGTTTACTTTTTTCTCACATGCTCGATGTAGCTGCCTTTATTACTCTGAAAATGTCCTGCTGGTAAATTAGTTCTTACCATGTGAGCATGTTCGCGTTAATCAAACTAAGTGCAGTGTCTCTTTTCTGGACAATCTTCTGGCTATTTCTGAAAGGAATGTGTTTCATTTGCATAGCGGAATGAGTTTCATGAAACCACAAATAAAATTTCGGGGCTTTCTTTTCCATTTCTGTTATACATTTGCATCGTTACGAGGACACAGAAACAATGAACAACAACCGCGGACCTTTCGATGTGGTCTTGAAACACCTAAGGTTATATATCCGCAAATTTAGGATGCAGTATCACTAATCTACCCTTGGACTGGTACCTTGTGTTTAATATTTCATAAATTATTTTGTTATGAAATTGCCCTTAGTTTATTTTTAACTGTGTACCTAAGGGGGCCGTTCAAATATTACGTAAGCATGTTTTTGGTATTTTTTGACCCCCCTCCCCCCTTGTCAGCAAAAATAAGCAAATCGCAAACCCCCCTCTTATAATTACGTAAACATGCAACCTCCCCAAATCCTTTTTTTTCACAAAACGTATAACAGTAATAATCTAATTTAAAAAAATTTTAGGACTTAATTCAAATAAAAAACTCTAACTCGGCTTACAATGGCAAAAAATGTAAGTTTAATTTACTTACAATTTCAAGTTTAAGCTTACAAAAATCAAGTTTAATTTTCTTTTGCCAAATTTAACTTTTTTTCAAATTTAATTTTTTTTAAATTAAATTATTTGTTCAAGTTACAAGAGATTTTCGGAAATAAAGTGATTTTAATGTCTTACGTAAGCATCACTCATACTCGCCCTCCCCCCTTGTCAGCAAAAATAAGCAAATCCCAAACCCCCTCCCCCCCTTGGGTGCTTACGTAATATTTGAACGGCCCCTAAGGTTAGGTTAGATAACACTGTACATTGACATGAAAGCTTATAAATTATTTTTTAATTAAAGATTAGTAACTGTCTCGTTTAGCCTAATAGTTATTCAGGTAGCATTAAGATTGTTATTCGCAACGGTAGGAGGAGCAAATGCTAGATTCACGATATATTCCAAGAACGAATTGCCGAAGGTTACCTTAAGGTGCATCACGTGATTTTGAACTGACTTCATTGAAAATCATATTTTGAATTTTCCTTTCCTTTGTTTGCGTTGCCTTTTCACTCTTTTTTCATGTGATTATTCTCTGCGTACCGTTTTCTCGATTTTCGCTTCAATTTCATTCTATTCTGTGCGAATTTCAAAATATTGGGAATCATTCCAACATTATGCGAACCACCTACTATCGCATTCTGTCGTCTACGCCAGAACTCAACTTTGCTTTTAAAACAAATGCATTCTTTTCATAAAAAAACCACTTTTCGATGAATGCACCAAACGACGTTTAACAGCTGCCAATCTACTCGTGAAAAAAACTTCAAAAGAAAGTCATCTCAGTTACTACTACTATCTTACTTTTTAGTTCCGAAAACACACTCACTCTCTTTACATTTTAACGGAGCTTTTTGGAGGTGTGATTTATTTGTCTATAAAATCGTAATAAACAAGGCAAGTATTTTTTTTTATTCCTGTTCTTTCTTTACTCAAAGCATTCTTGCAAGTTTCATTAAATGCAGAATTCTGGATCACTGTATTAAAATCATCTGGAGCGTTCATTTATTTATTATTGGGTTTTCTTTGTTTTCTTCTTTTACTACTAGTTTAATTTTTAATATACAAATATTATTGGTTTGTCAGATATACACCAAATCTAATGAAATGCCTGGATGATTGAAAAACTAAGGCATTTTTTCACGGATAAAATATAGATCTGAAATGAGCAAATTCTAACTCAGAAATATCTGAGAAATGTAAAAAAAAATTAAATAATAAGCTATCTGAATAGAGAGAAGGAATTCAATATAAAATGGTTTGAAAATTGTGTTTAGTTCTTTTCGCCTGTTTGAGAAAATAATAAATATCACTGAAATTATATTATCGCACTTTCCTGATATTGTTCTGCAAGATTACACATAAAAATGGCAAATAGAACTCACTAATAAAAGTTTTGAGTTGAGAATCTTAACGCATGCGCAAATTGGATAGCGGTCATCTTCTCTGGTCGGACTATTTATTTATTGTGTCCATCTGTTTTTGAATGGTTAAGTAGAAAAGATGGAAGACTATGTAAGTATTTCCCTGGATTTTGAATAACTTTTTAATATTCTTTTCCTTTCATTATAGGCTACCTGTATTGAATACGATTTTATGCATGTATGATCTGGACACTATATCCATAAGGTCAAGATTTGTACCCATTTGCAAATCATTTGTTTTTGCATTTCAAAACTGATGTAAAAATTAATTATTGATTCTATATCAAACACGTTTAATAGACGTTATAAAAATTTTCAACTTGTATTTGCAACAACATAAAATATAATT